>VMDO01012839.1:24493-60680 GCA_007922755.1 Pedetes capensis
TTTGAGTCAGACAATCATATGGTCTACTATGCTGGGAATGATAAACTAAAGAGAAATGGGGTTGCATTCATCATCAAAAAAGACATTTCAAGATCTGTCATGAAATACAATGTTGTCAGTGATAGAATAATATCCATACACCTACAAGGAAGGCCAGTTAATATGACTATTATTCAAATTTATGCACCCACCACTAAGGACACAAATGAAGAAAGGGAAGACTTCTATCAGCTTCTGCAATCTGAAATAGATCAAACATGCAATCAAGACATACTGATAATCACTGGTGACTGGAATGCAAAGGTTGGAAACAAAGAAGAAGGCTCAGTAGTTGCAAAATATGGTCTTGGTGACAGAAACGAAGCTGGAGATTGCATAATAGAATTTTGTCAGACCAATGACCTTTTCATTACAAATACATTTTTTCAACATCATAAACGGAGACTATACACATGGACTTCACCAGATGGAACATACAGGAATCAAATTGACTACATATGTGGAAAGACACGATGGAAAAGCTCTATACAAAATGTCAAAACAAGACCAGGTGCTGACTGTGGATCAGACCATCAACTTCTCATATGCAAGTTCAAACTGAAGCTGAAGAAAATGAGAGCAAGTATATGATAGCCACGGTATGACCTTGAGTATATCCCATCTGAGTTCAGAGACCACCTCAAAAATAGGTTTAGTGCATTAGACACAAATGATAGGAGACCAGAATAGTTGCGGCATGACATAAAAGATATCATTCAAGAAGGAAGCAAAAAGTTCTTAAAAAGACAAGAAAAAAAGAAAAGACCAAATTATATGTCAAAAGAGACAGTAGAATTTGCCCTTGAATGTTGAGCAGCTGAAGTAAAAGGCAGACATGATGAAGTTAAGGAACTAAACAGAAGATTTCAGAAGGCAGCTTGAGAAGACAAAAACAAATATTAAAATGACATGTGCAAGGAGCTGGAGACAGAAAACCAAAAGGGAAGAACACGTTCTTTCTTTCTCAAGCTTGAGGAAGTGAAGAAAAAATTCAAGCCTTGGGTGGCAGTAGTGAAAGATTCTACAGGGAAAATATTGAATGATGCAGAAAACATCAAAAGAAGATAGGAAGAATATAGAGTCATTATACAAGAAAGAATTGGTAGATGACCAACCATTCCAAGAGGTTGCATATGAAGAGTACCCAATGGTGTTGAAGGACGAAGTGGAAGAACTGTTGAAACACAAGGCTCCAGGAATTGACAATAGAGATGTTTCAACAAAGAGATGCAGCACTGGAGGTGTTAACATGTTTATGCCAACAGGTTTGGAAAACAGCTACTTGGCCAACTGACTGGAGGAGATCCATATTTGTGCCTGTTCCCAAAAGAGGGGATACAACTGATTGTGCCAACTATTGGACAATATTGTTAATATCGCACACCAGCAAAATTCTACTAAAGATCATTCAGAAGCGACTGCAGCAGTATATAGACAGGGAATTACTGGAAAATCAAGCGGGATTCAGAAGAGGGTGGGGAACCAGGGACATCATTGCTGATGTCAGGTGGATATTAGCTGAAAGCAGAGAATATCAGTAAGATGTCTATCTATGTTTTATTGACTACACAAAAGCATTTGATTGTGTGGATCATAACAAATTATGGATAACACTTCGGAAAGTGGGAATACCAGAACACCTAATTATGCTCATGAGAAATCTGTACATGAACCAGGAGGCAGTTGTTCAAATAGAACAAGGAAACACTGAGTGGTTTAAAATTGAGAAAGGTGTGCGTCAGGGCTGTATACTTTCACCCTATCTCTTCAATTTATATGCTGAGCAAATAATCTGAGAAGCTGGACTTTATGAGGAAGAACATGGCACCAAGATTGGAGGAAGACTCATTAACAACCTGTGCTATGCAGATGATGCAACTCTGCTTGCTGAAAGTGAAGAGGATTTAAAACCTTTACTGATGAAGATCAAAGATCATAGCCTTCAATATGGGTTACGATTTAACATCAACAAAACAAAAATCCTTACGAGTGGGTCAGCACGCAACTTCACATTAAATGGAGAAAAGATTGAGGTTGTCCAAGATTCTACTTTGCTTGGCTCTATAATCAACACCCATGGAAGCAGCAGTCAAGACATCAAAAGATGCATTGCTCTAGGAAAAGCTGTGGCAAAAGATCTCTTTAGAGTATTGAAAAGCAAAGATGTCACATTGAAGACGAAGGTACGTCTGACTCATGCCATGGTATTTTTAGTGGCATCATATGGTTGTGAAAGCTGGACATTAAACAAGAGAGAAAGAAAAAGAATTGATGCTTTCGAATTGTGGTGCTGGAGACGTCTATTGAATATACCATGGACTGCCAAAAGAACCAACAAATCTGTCCTAGAAGAAGTGCAACCAGAGTGCTCCTTGGAAGCAAGAATGGCCAGACTATGTCTTACATATTTCAGACATGTAGTCAGGAGATCAATCCCTGGAGAAAGACATCATGTTTGGGAGGTCAACGCAAAAGAGGAAACCCCCTCACCAGATGGATTGACACAGTGTCTGCAACAATGAGCTTAAACATAAATAAGATCATTTGCCTGGCACAGAATCGGCAAGTGTTTCGATCTGCTGTACATAAGGTCGCTATGAGTGGCTCTCAACTCGACGGCACCTAACATCAACAATCCTAAATGAAGCAAGAAGTCACTAGGAATTAAAGTAAGTGTTTAATAAAATTGATAATAGCATTTAAGAATACCACTCTGTTTGTTGTGATGAGGAAGATGTTTTTCAGCCACATTGGACATCAGTGATTTTATATATTATCTAAATACCTATGCACCAGAAAGTTTTGCGTTGACATGAATTTTTAAACAATAACCTAGAGTTGAGGATGTGTGTGAGTAGGATTAAAAAATTGAGCTGGAGTGTCAGGAATAATATCTGTTGGCGAACTGTAGCTATTACTAGGGGCAGATTTGTGTACTTCTAGAGGAGACAATTATCCACTTTGGTCACTTAAAAATGTCTACTTAACCCCATAAAACAATATGCATCAATACAGATTTTTTTTTTTACTTGTTAATTGTAGTTAGCTTCCCTTAAGTAGGGTCTGACTCAGTGATCCTGTGTACTATAGAATGAAACAATCTGTAACTCTGTGCCAGGCACATGATCTTTTTATGTTTAAGTTCAATGTTGTAACCACTGTGTTAATGTATCTAGTTGAGGGTCTTTCTTTTTTTTCATTGACTTTCCATTCTCCCAAACATTATGTCCTTCTTTTCAGGGATTGGTCCCTCCTGACATTATGTCCAAAATATGTAAGATGCATTCTCGCCATCCTTGCTTCCAAAGAGCACTCTGGTTGCACTTCTTCTAGGATGGATCTGTTGGTTCTTTTGGTAGTCAATGGTATATTCAATATTAATCTCCAGCAGCACAATTCAAAAGCATTAATTCTTTTCCTGTTTCCCTTATTTAATATCCAGCTTTCGCACACTTAAAACATCATTTGTTTACTATCTTCACTATGGTAAACATTATAAAAATTACCAATTTCAGTGACTCATTTTATATATTCTTTCAAATGTCAAATAATCAGCTTTTATGTAATAGCTTCAACATAAATATTCCCAAAATTTAAATACTTTTACATGGCAAAGGAATTATTTAGAACTTTGAGAGGATGACTATGAGAATAGAGCTTACAGAAACTAATAGAATAAAGGAAAAGAAAATCTAAGGATTAGATAAATAACAGCTATTCAGAGAAAGGAAAAAAATTAATCTTCTTAATCAGAAATTACATACAAATTCATAGGAAATATATGAAAATTATTTGGTCTATGCGTTTTTTTTTATTATAGTTTAGTCAGGTAACATATGTACACTAAACTTGACTATGTGGTAAAATGTTGCTAGCACCAGTTACAGTAGTGAAGGGGAGTTGATATTAGCTTTTGTAGAACTTTCATTACAAGATGAGTGCATGGCATTGAACAGGTAAAAAATTAAATAAGTAGAAATTTGATGTTGTGAGTGTTAATAAAAAGCAAGAGGTTCTTTAGTGAGAGATTTTAAGGAAGAATTCTTTGAGAAGAAAAAACTTTAATTGAAACCTTATAGTCAATAATAAAATATCATAAAAAATAGAGCTGCTGGAAGATAGAACAGAAAGAGCAAAGACCTTGAAGTGGGAATATTCAAAGTACTATATTCAAATGAAAATAATTCTTTGGAAATGGGGAGGGGGCAAGAGGAAAGGCCAATAGAGGAAAGCAAAGAAAATATCGCATATATTACTTTTACAGCCAAATTGGCAAGTGTGCATATAGATAGATATACTCACAAAAAAGACATGCAAGTCGAAGGGGACCACTGGTGGAGTGAGAGATGATGGAAGGGGATCAAGAGAGGTTAAAGGAGGAAGAGAACATGAGCAATGTAAAATGAAATGTATGTGTAGAAACATCATAATGAGACCCATTAAATTGTACATTAAAAATTATCAATAAAATAATAATTCTTTGGAGAACAGTGATGAGAGAGATAATATATGAGGAAAGATAGAAGTCAAGGCCTGACTATTGGAATTTGATTAGGCTAAACCCTATGCAGAATTATGGCTTATATAACTAGACTCAGTTTCTGAATTAAGAAATTATAAAGCCAAACCTAAATAAAAAACAATTATTTTGGGAGAAATTGTGAGATATTTAATATTTTTCCTTTTTTTAGCTTTGCTGCCACTATCAGTAAAGTGTAATAACAACTGGTCTTCAGAGTACTAGGCTCCCATACCAAAGTCAGATAAAACAGGTTTAATTCTCATCTCCTCGCTATTACATAGGTTGCCTGGGAACTATTGTTGTTATGTGCCTTCGAGCCACATTTTCAATGGCTGAGTGCTTCGGGATTGCCTTGGGAGTGGATTGCCAGGCTCTTCTACCATTTTTGCGCTGCTGGGAATTGAACTCGGGGCCTCAGAGACTGCAGCGCAGAGCTCTACCCACTGAGCTAAAAGCCAGCTCTGCCCGGGAATAGTTATTTTATATTGGTTACTGATTCCAGAAACTAGCAGAATGCATGCAACATTAAAATTGAGTGAATGAATTAATAAGCCATTGTCTAAATTCATACATTTACAGAAAATCATGCTTATATTCCTTAGATAAAAACAAAATTCCTAAATAATGAGAGGAAGTTAGACTTATGGCAGTGAAATAGCACCTTGATTTATGGTGAATAGAATTTAGCTTCAAATACATGTTTATTGTTGTAAACCAAAATTTTAACCAACAGGAAGATCCCTAAAAGAGAAAGAAAAAGCTTTACCAGCTCTCCTCTTTTTAAAATAAGGAGCTGATGGTAAATATAACTAACAAGAATATTAGCTTAATTTTTTATTTTTTTATTTTTTGGTATTGAGGGGATGATCCCAGGGCCTTGTACATAATTTGCAAGTGCTCTACTACTAAGGTGTACCTCCAGCACTTTTTAATTTTTTTTTACTGAAACAAAGTCTTCCCATGTTAAGCAGGCTCTTTCTGGCCTCAAACTTGGCATCCTCTTGCCTCCACCTCAGAAGTCACTGGGATTACCGGCATGTACCACTTGCACCCAGCCCTGCTCTTTTTTTTCTTTAAAATACATTATATAGCCAAACTAACCATGAAAAAATATAGAAAACATGAATTACCAATATCAGAAGTTAGAGAATAACACTATAATCTCATAATAAAAGAATATTATAAATAATTCTATGCCATTAAACTTGCTAACTTATGTGAAATGCATTAACTCCTTGAAGATACAATCTACTAAGTCTCAGACATAAAGAAGTAGATCATTTAAATCAGCCTAAATTAAAGAAATTAAACCAGTAACAACTTTTCCAAACAGAAATAATGAGACTCAGATATGTTTACTGGTTGTTAGTTGTTGTTAGGTGCCGTCGAGTCGGTATCCGACTCATAGCGACCCTCATAGGGTTTTCAATGGCTGAGTGCTTCGGGATTGCCTTGGGAGTGGATTGCCAGGCCCTTCTCCCATTTTTGTGGTGCTGGGAATTGAACTTGGGTCCTCAGAGACTGCAGCGCAGCGCTCTACCCACTGAGCAAAATCCCAGCCCTGTTTACTGGTAAACTCCATTAAATATTTAAGAATGAAATTATACCAATTTTCTTTCAAAAGGTAGAAGTAGATGAACTACTTCCTAACTCATTTTATGAAGACAGTATGACTTTAATATCAAAATCAGATAAAGACTATATGAGGATAAAAAGACTATAAAGATATTTCATGAAAACTATTTCTTGGAAATATAGATATGAACTGGGATTCATATAAAGTATGAAAGCAGAATAAAAATTTGAAAATAAATTAATGTAATCCATCACATTGATGGGCTCAAAAAGAAAAATTACGGACACTATCAATTGATGAACAAAAAGCATGTAACAAAATCTAACACCATTTAATGATAACTTTGAGTAGACTGTACATAGAGAACTTCTTCAACTAGATAAGACATATCTATAAAAATCAACTTCTTATACTGTGAGCAATTCTAAGCTTTTCCATTTGAAGTCAGGAACAAGACAAAAATGTCCCCTCTCACTACTTCTTTTCAACATCATATCAGTAGTACTGGATACTGAAATATGAATATGACAAGAGGAAAGAAAAAGTATACAGTTTGTGAAGAAAGAAAATTATCTTTATTTGCAGCTGACATAATTGTTCCTGTAGAAAATTCAAAAGAATCAACACAAAAACACTTGGAACTAACACATAATTTTAGCAAATTTGCAGAATAACATACAAAAGTCAATTACTTTCCTATAATTTGACAATGGATGAGTGAAATTTGAGATTAAAACAATACCATTTGCATTTCTTGTTAGGGGCCATTAAGTTGGGTCCAACTCATAGCTACTACCCTACGTACAACAAAACAAAACACTACCTGACATTGTGCCATACCCGGCACTACCATCAGTGCCTCTCTGCAGTTCATAGAGTTTCAGTGGCTGATTATTTTGGGAGTGGGCTGTTAGTTCCCTCTCCCAAGCCTACAACATCCAGTATTCCTAGAAGATCTCCCATCCAAATACTAACCAGGCCTGACCCTGCTTAGTGTTGGCCTTTGGGGACTTTTACCAATGGGACCTGTGACATCTGAAGAACTGGGAAGACTGCTAAGTCAATCTGATGGATTTGAGGGCAGCCCAGGGTGGAGTTGCTTGGGCAGAAATGGGTCACATCTTGCAGATGAAACTAAGCCTGATAATGATCTGCAGAAGAAGCAAGAAGCAAGCTAGCTTGTTAGATAGTGATTGATGTATTAGGTAGTTTATTAGATAATGATACATGCTGAATAATGCATTTGGTGAGAAGTGTCTTGAATGATGGATTTTACCTCATTGGAGCGACTGTCACCAAGTACTCTGTCAGCAACTTGCCATGCTTAATTTGATATACCCATTAGTGGGTTTTGCCTACATAAACTCTGAGGACTGCTTGGTGGGGAGAAACCTTGGGTCTTTCCCAGCAACCCAATAAAGCATTGCAGAACTAGACGCTGTTCTCCTGAGAACTTTGTCTGGGTTCTGGGTGGTAAGCTTCCTCCTCATAGTGACCCTGCGTATAGCAGGCGAAACACTATTGTCAGTGTTTCTCTGCCGTTCATACAGTTTTCAATGGTGGACTGATTTTGGGGAGTGGGTTGCCCGGGTCCTTCTCCCACCCAAATTAAATACTTGGCTATAAATATACATAAAGTGTGTTTAGAACCTAAGAAGGTGCCATCGTACATGCTTATAATCCCAGCAATTTGAGAGGCTAATACAGGAGGATCATGAGTTTGAAACCAGACATACCCTGTAAAAGTTAATGAGACTCTGTCTCAAAATTGAATAAATAAATAAAGTGTCTGGGAGTGCAGCTTAATGGTGAAGCACTTGCCTATCATGTGCAAAGTCCTGGTTTCAACACCCTGGTATTGCAAAAAACACAAAAACAAAACCTTATAAGGAAAAATACAAAACTCTGTTATTGAAATCAAAGTTAAATAAATGGAGAGATAGTCTATGTTGATGTACAAAATGCTCAATATTTTTAAGATGTCAGTTTATCCCAATTTAATCTCTATATTTGACACAATCCAAAATAAAATGTCAGCAATATCTTATAGGTATCTTATAAATATCTTATAGGTATCAACATTCTGATTCTAAAGTTTATATGTAGAGACAAAAGACACAGAATAGTCAACACACTACCTGACTTCAAGACTTACTATATACCTACAGTAATAAAATAGTGTGGTAAAATAATGTGGTGAAAGAATAGACAAATAGCTAATGGGACAAAATAAAGAGTCTGGAAAAGAATCCACAAATATATAGTCAAAGTCCTTAAAATGGACCAATGATAGACATTTGTATAGATGGTACTAGAATAACTGAATATCCACAGGAAAAAGAAATTAATCTAGATATAGATCATTCTCCCTTCACAAAATCTAATTCAAAATGGATCACAGAACAAAATGTAAAACGCAAAGCAACAGAGTCATAGAAGACAAATGTGAAATCTAAATATAGAAATGTTTTTAGATAGAGAAGCAAAGACATGCTCTTAACATAAATAGTTGATAAGCTGGATTTTATTAAAATTCCAATTTTGTCATATGGAAGCACAAAAGACCACAAATAGCCAAAGTAATCCTGAGCAAAATGAACAATACTGGGGGCATCACCGTACCTAACTTTCTGATTTCCAACTATAATGAAGAACCAGAGTAACAAAAACATCTTAGTACTGGCACAAAAACAGACATGTAGACAAATGGAATAAACTAGAGGACCCAGAAATAAACACATGCAGCTACAGATAGCTGAATCTCAACATAGGTGCCAAAAACATATAGTGGACAAAAAGCAGCCTCAACAAATAGTGATGGGAAAATTTTGTATCCATACATAAAAGGCTGAAACTAGCTCCCTATCTCTCACTGTGTTCAAAAATCAACTCAAAGTAGTACAAGAGCCTTAATGCAAGACCTGAAAATTTTAAACTACTAGAGGAATGAGGGCTGGGATTTAGCTCAGTTGGTAGAGTGCAGCTGTGCAGTCTCTGAGGTCCCGTGTTTGATTCCCAGCACCACAAAAATGGGAGAAGGATGTAGCGATCCACTCCCAAGGCAATCCTGAGACAAGCGGCCACTGAAAACCCTATGAGGGTGGCTATGAGTCAGATATGACTCGACGGTACATAACAACAACAACAACAACAACAACAACTAGAAGAAAACATAAGGAAAATACTTCACTATATAGGTATAGGCGATGACTTTTTAAATAAGATTTCAATAGCTCAGGATGTCAGAACAAGAACTTGCAAATGGGATTGCATCATATTAAGTTTCTGATAGCAGAGGAAACAATGACCAGAGTGAAAAGAAAGGAGATATTATCGTACACCTGTTAGACCAGCCAAAGGCTGGGACAGGGACACACCAAACTCTGGTGATGATTAAGTGCAACTGAAATTCTGATTCATTGCTGATGGAAATGCTAAATTTAACACTAACTTTGTGAGACAGTTTGATGACTTTTTATAAGACTAAATACACTTTTATCAGATGGTCCAGCAATTGTACTCCTTGGTGTTTAATGAAAGGAACTGAAACATATTCACATAAAAACCTGCACAAGGATTTTTCTATTTTTCTGTATTTGGGAGTTGAACCCAGGGATTTGCGCATACGTTGTAAGTGCTCCACCACTGAGCTAACTGTGTAGTCCATTTTTTTTACTTTTTATTTTGAGTCAGGGTCTTGCTAAGTTACACAGGCTGGCTGTGACCTGGAACTTGTGATCTTCTTGCCTCAGCCTGCACAGTCTCCTCATTGTTCAAAACCATGTAGATATTTATAAGTTTTATTATTTAACAAAACTTAGAAGCAACCATGATGTCCTTCTGTAGATGACTAGAGAAACAAATGGTTGTGATTCCAGACAATGGAATATTAATCAGCACTAAAAAGAAATTAATTAGTAAACTATGCAAAGGCATGGAGGAAACTTAAAAGCATATTGCTAAATTAAAGAAGCCAATGTTAAAGGGATGCATAGCATATGATTTCAACAGTGTAGTATTCTGTTAAAGGCCAAATTATAGACATAATAAAAAGAGCAGTGGTATCCAGGGCTTAAGAGGAATGGACAAATGAATAGACAGAATACAGAGGACTTTTATAGTACTGAGATTATTCTTATGATAGCACCTATAATGATGGGTACATGCTCTTAAATATTAGTCAAACCCATGGAATGTGCAGGATTAAAGACTATTCCAAATTCTATAGATTTTGATTAGTGATGTATCAAGGCAGATTCATTGATTATAAGGAATGCTCCATATTTGTGTGGGATATCTGCTAGTGAGGGAGTCTGTATTCAGTGGGTGAGGGCATGGGGTTATATGTGAACTCTACTTTCCAATCAATTTTTGCATGAATCTAAAATGGCTGTAAAAATTATAGTCAATTCAATGCATTGTAAAGTTATATATGTAGATGATAATAATTTTATAACTGGAACATGATTAAGTTAATAACTAATATATATTGAGAACTTTTGATGTGCCAAGAAATTGGCTAAACACTTTAATGATGCTTTTTATTATATTTCTAGGACACATCGTATGCCGTATGCCGAGTATAGGTTTCTTTGCATCTGGCACTTATCATTACCTGACACTTAGCAGCATGGTTTAAAGAAAAATACACATAATGCTCTAAGCTAAGAGTAAGCTTATTGTGGAAACTTAGATGGAAAGGTATCAGAAAGTGAAAGTGCAATATCCATTATCACCACAGGCTAGGCTCCATGTATTTTGCTGGACATGTCATACATTTATATTTAAAGGGAAAGAGTCCATATAATACTTCTCTGTTTTCTGTGGCAAATATGAAAGTAACCTTGTTAGTAGGAGAAGAAATAATCTGCTTGATGCCAGAGAGTCTGAATCAGCATGTGAGAATTTTCTTTTGAGATAGCCTGATCCTCAGTACTTAAAACCTTTGGACAAAAGGGATATCCAGTTAGAGCAGAGTCCCTCCAGTAACGAAAAGGGAGGACATATACTCTGGTGTGATTTTTTGCCCAGGCATTGAAAAATGACATGTTTTCCAGGGACCTTTTTCCATTATATTGCTTGATGACTCAGAATCAACACTTGATCCCTACAGATCATCCTGTATGTCTAAAATAGGAAGTTTGGAAAGATTTTTGTGCACAGGCTTTTTCCTTAAGTCTTTTGGATTTAACAAAAAGTTCATGTTTAATAATTAGCACGTCCTTTAAGCAGTTAGCTAGACTGCCATCCCCTGGCCCCCATAGTAAGATAAGCAGATAGTCAAGGGTATATCATTTTGTCACCATGGACCTCCTTTGAGGGGAGAAAAGTTGGTTGCAGAGTAATATCTACTGTTATAAACCTCCTGAGGTTAAACTAGGCAAACTATAGGAGTGTACTGCTTCCCCATGACCTCTGGACCTTAATTTCTTCTTTTAGAAATATTTTATGTGTTTGTTCTTTCTCCAAGTTTTACAAAGATTTGGACTGTAAAGTTTCCATAAGGCTGCACACATTTATGTCTATTTAAAATGGGTAAAAAAGTAGATTTTAAGTAGATATATAAAGAGAGGCAACCTATATAAATAAATTAAATAGTAAATAATCTACTTAAATATTTAATACAAGCCAGGTATTGTGGTGCACACCTGGAATTCCAGTGACTTTGGAGGTTGAGGCAGGAATTGCAAGTTCAAGGCCAGAGGCAACCTGAGCAACTTACTGAAATCTTGCCTCAAAATAAAAAATGAAACGAGGTAGGCATACAACTCATTGGTGAAGCACTTGTCTAGAATGTGTGAAGTACTGAGTTTATCTTACCGCAGTATTGCAAAAACAAAAACAAAAGCAAACAATAAAACAAAACAAACAACAACAAATAAAACTTCCAAAAATATCACGTCAATTTTGGCAAAATAGTATTTATATTTTCCTGAATACTCATATAAAATCATAGAAAGCAATGAGATAGCAAAAAACAAGCAATCTGACTAAAAATAACAACAACTAAAGCCTAATGGACATTTACATAGTAAAACACAACAGATCTTAAAACTAAAAATAACAACAACAAAAATCTAATGGATAACATTTATGTAAGTGACTGAGTAGTCCTATTAACTTTAAAGCATTAAGAGCTATAGCCCCAATCATAGCATAGAACAAAACAGGAAACAAAAGATACCTTACATATATGAATCAAAAAGATGAAAAGAGGTCCAAATATTTGTAAAAATACACAGTGGAAAATTTTGAGAATAGAGGCTATGCCTGTGTGGAGAGTTGCTCTTTCTGATAGAGGAGAGCAAAGGGCTTGAGATAAGTATGAAGGGCTGAACCAGTTCTGCAAATTTTCAAAATATATCTTCTCACCATTTCTTCTACACAAGACCTCCCACAGAAAGGAGAAACTAGTAGAAGAAAGCCGAGGAAGAGCCACAAAGCAAGGAAAACTCAGGAAGTATATTTTAAACACTATACAAAACAATGGAAAGATTAACGCTATCTAAACTATGCCTCCTAAAGTGAACAACAGAGAAACATTGCCATCATATTTCGATACAGTGATTCCACACAAAAACAAGGTTAAGAAACAGAATGACATCACTACATCCAATGAGATACATGTTCACGTTCATGAGAAAATCAGAAATAAATATTTCAAAATGAACTGAAAGACATTTAGAAAATGATATGTAAATGAACAAAATATATAGGAATTAATGGAGTTCTCAGGTGTAAGGTGGCATGACTCAAGAAGTAATTGGAAATTAAAAAAAGAAATCACTTTAGACATGGAGATTAAATAAAAGAAACCAACATAGCAAATCAACACAAATAATGCTTGAAGAGAAAATGAATGCCGGGTGTGGTAGCACACGCCTGTAATTCCAGCAGCTCCGGAGGCGGAGGCAGGAGGATCTCAAGTTCGAGACCAGAGGCAGTCTGCATAATTTAGCAAGACCCTGTCTCAAAAAGTAAAAAAAATGGCCTGGTGGTGCATGCAGCTCAGTGGTCCAGCACTTGCAGAGTATGCAAGTGTGAGGCCCTGGGTTCAATCCCCAGTACTGCAAAAAAAAAAAAAAAAAAAAAAAAGAGAGAGAGAGAGAGAGAGAGAGAGAGAGAGAGAAAATGAATATGGATAGGACCAAATATTAAATTCATGAAGGTAAAGAGATTTGACACTACATATTAATGAAGATACCTTACATTTGAGACTTTATACCAAGAATAACACAACACAGATACTAATTATTTTACTTGTTGTTGTTGTTGTTGTTAGGTGCCGTCGAGTCAGTGTCCGACTCATAGCAACCCTCTGTACAACAGGGGAAACACTATTGTCAGTGCTTCTCTGCTGTTCATAGGGTTTTCAATGGCAGATTGATTTTTGGGAGGGGGTTTCCAGGTCCTTCTCCCAAGCCGACAGCTTCTGGTGTTCCCAGGCAGTCTCCCATCCAAGTACTAACCAGGCCCGACCCTGCTTAGCTTCCAAGATCTGACGGGATTGGATGCCACAGGGCTACCGCTGCAGGCCCCATAATTTTACTAGGATTAGTGAAAAACATACTTTGAGTATTATCATAAAGAAACTTACAAAGGAAAAAATAGATCATTGAACATTTTATCTCATAAAAAGACAACATTATATGTTTAAATATCCAAGAAAAATAAATATATAGCAATGATTTTATAGCTGGAAACATTAACATTCACATGTAAAAGACATGTGCAAGCCCTTAGGCACACAGGATATTTCAAAGGATTTTTTTTCCCATAATCTTTCCTATGGATTCTACTAGAAAACAAAGTTTGGATAACAAGATTGGGTAAAGAATGACTGACATAATTAGTGTTGTTGAGCATTAAATATATAAGGACTTGTATAACTAAGATTAAATGAGTTTAAAGGGAAAGATTACAGGACATAATATCTACCCAATCTGACAATGGGGAAAATTGGAAATTATTCATATAAAAGTAATAGAAAAGCAACTTATAAGTTATTTTTAATAATCATATTTGGTTGCAATAGTGGGGCTGTGGATTACTTCAGTTAGTAGAATACTGTTCTGCACTCTCTGAGGCCCAGGGTTCTATCCCCAACACCAGAAAAATGGGAGAAAGACGTGGGAGCCCACTCACAAAACAATCTCAAAGAATAATCAATGATTGAAAACTCTATGAGTAGCAGAGAAACACTTACATAGTGCTGGACATGGCACAGTGTCAGGGAGTGTTTGGATCTGTTGTAACTAGTGTTGCTATGAATCAGACCCAACTTGAGAACACCTAACTACAATATCATTAGTTTCATTAGTCTGAGAATGTCCTGTGGCAAATTTCAATAAATAGATTAGGCATAAAACATTTTAATATTATCATCTATTGTTCTTGAGAACAATAACTCACAGCTTAGAAGATAAAATAATATATTCATAATATATTATAGTTTATGTAGACAGCCTGTGGTTTTAAAGTTGCATTGGAGATATCAGTATAATCTTACAGTGCATTTTAGTTTTTCCCATTGAAGAATCCTGAGAACAATACCAATAAACCTACCTACAGTCAATATTATAGACCTGAAACAATATCACCCATTAAAAACAGTCAAAACAAAGACTCCTGATAAATGGTGAACAGATCTAGTACAAGAACAAGTTGACATCCGGGATAGGAAGGACTATCAGAGATTATGAGAGTCATGTCAAAGGTGACTTCAGTAAGAATTAAGATTGCAGTGAATGTAAGACCACCAAGGGGATTTAAGTCCATGAGTTCATAACAACATTGCAAAAATAATAATTGGTAACCTTTGAGGATGGTAGGTAATGAATTCTTTATCTGAAAAACTGGCCTTGGATGAAAGAATCAAGCTTTTGTCCTTACTTTCCTCTGAACTACACCATTGACTAATCAAATACTAGATTAGGAAAGCATCTCTTTGGAAAATTATTCCAACTGTTTAATGAAAACAAAATAAGAGTATTTGAATATTAACATATTTGAGCATTATTGGATGATAAGATTAAAAAAACAATGAAAGCAGATAGTATATAATTTTTGATGCACACCTCACTCCTGTGTCTTGGCAACAGAATAAAAACTGAGACTGATCAAACATGTGGAACTAGTTGCCAAATTATGTAAAACAGCAGTCCTCAACCTTTTTGATAACAGGGACCAGCTTCACAGAATATTTTCATGGACCAGGGGTAGGGAAGGTTGTTTTGGGATGGGTACACTGACAAGGAATGGCTGTAAATATAAATGAAGCTTTCCTCTTTTGCCCTCTGTACTGGTCCATGGTGGAATTTAAATCTGGTGTTGATATCCAGGTATGGCTGAGAAATACTGGTCAAGTAGAATCAACTGCACCTATACATCCATGTTCGTATGCTCTTTTATGTCTAAGGACTCGTGTTCATGTTTCTATTGCTTTAATTCTTCAAATAGGACATCTGTTTATATTTACCTGGACGTTTAGAACTAGCATATTTATGTAGTTTTAGGAAACTTTGACTATATCACCTGAGTACAACCTTTTGGTTTTGAAATGCACTTGTTTTTCAATAAGAAGTTAAGATGCAAATGTCCCATGCCAGGACATGGGTGGCTTCTAACAACCCATATTAGGATCCTATATGATTATTTTTATCATAAATATAGTGATAAAAGTTAAATAAAGGTTAAATGTATTATTAGTGAGTAAAAATCTCTAATGCATTTACGTTGCCAAGTACTTAGTGTATTTTGACTTTTATGCCATTATATACCTGTGTTATTTGTTTCTAATTTGTAATAGCTTAAAATTACATAAACATATTCAGGTTGGTATTTACAGCAAAAAAGAAAGAATATTTTTTCTATGGAAATCATCCGTTCTAATTTTGTAATCAAAGCTTTGAGTGTGTACTACAATTCTAAAATAAATCTCCAGGACACGTAGCTATTATCACATTATAACTCAAGATGTGTGTATTGAGAATATTCTTCATGATTCATTTATAATTAATTCCTTCAAATATTACTCATATAATGATTTAACTTTCTAAGACATTTAAACCAGTCAATATAATTTTACCTCATAATACTAAACTGGTTCTATGAAAATGCAAATTAAAGAGCAAAGTATTAGGGAAATTGAATTTCCATGCATATGGTGTATATACGTAAAATAATTCAGAATTGGATATCATTATCGAATCATTACACTCATAGGCCATAATAAGGAACAAGAGGAATTTGCCACATAAAAGACATTAACAAAATGGAAATTTTTACAGGCATACAATTTATGTCCTAAGCCTTAACAGGACCTGAATGCCAAAATCAATATAGATAAGAAAATAAAGGTGAAAGCAACATTTCTTTCAGCAACTGAAGAATATCTCCATAGGGAATAAATTAATGAGGTTAGATATTATCTAGATCTTTTCAAAAGGATTTAAAAATACAATA
This sequence comes from Pedetes capensis, assembly GCA_007922755.1. Lineage (NCBI taxonomy): Eukaryota > Metazoa > Chordata > Mammalia > Rodentia > Pedetidae > Pedetes > Pedetes capensis. Next base: position 41,095 of record VMDO01012839.1, read on the forward strand.
CTGCTTTTTCTATTGAAACACTGGAATAACTAACTGAAATGCACATATAATATAGTAATTCAGAGGTTAATAATATATTTTTAAGTCAAGCAGTTGAGATTTGAATTGTGGATTTGCTATTAAAAGCTATACCTTTCTTACATGATTTCCTTAAGCTTAGTCATTGATTTTCTTACTCAAAAGAATATAAATCCCTGATATATTAAGAATGTTCTAATATCATAATCATAAAGATATTTATATAGTGTCTACATGAATGTTAGGCATTATCTATTGCTTTTTCTATTGAGACTAACAAAACCTGGTCACTCTTCTCTCTTTTCTTTCTAAAACAAAGAATGACCACAGTAAAGATAAATAGCTAACAAATATATTCTGTAAAAGATGGTCTGTAAAGTTCTTGAAATTAAATTTGGGCAAGATTTTCTGTTTCTATAATCTTTCACTTTCATATATACCTATAAGTCTAGGTATATATGTAGTTGAATTATCTCTATGGTTTATAAGAGTGGATGCTAAGATACAGGATAGAAAAATCATGGTGGTGAGAGGAATGTATTTTATACAAGAATATAAGAATGATCTTTCATTAAATGTATAGTTAGATAAAAATTTTGACTTCAGATTAAACAATTTGCATAATTGAATTTATATGAAACCCTGCTAGAGAGTTTCCTTAAAACTAGGGAATTTCTCTTAACACCACAGCACATGGTGAAGAAATTAAACTTTATAAAACCCTAGGGCTCTCTACTTGTTCCACTGAAATAGACCTGTAGATTGTTTAAATGGTAACAAAATAGTTTGGTAAAGCCATTACCTATAATTGTCTCAGTGTCAATAGCACCTTACAAGAACAACATCATCATCTATAATCAAGTTAAATGTACTCTGATTTTTTATTCTCCCCCAAACATATTTCCTTCACATCTTGATACAAAATTCCTGAAATTGAGCTAATATATTGATAGGCTTTATGTTTGTTTGTACTCTTATTCATGCAGCTATATAATTATTTTTTCATTCACTCAACATAAAATAGATATTTATTGACTGTATCTATGTCCTATGTAATGCTTTGGTAGTGGTAGAAATTTAAAAAAATTAAAAAGATTCCTCCATTCTTGTAGTGTACATTCTAAAAAGTTAAAGAGCCACTGAATAGAATGAATATTTGAGTTATATAGTAATTAAAAAATGACAAGTGCTAATTTAAAAGAAGCATCAAATACAAAACTAGAGGACAAAGCAAGGATAGGCTAAAAGCAGTGCATTGAAAGGTTAACCAGGGAATCAGAATAATTCCCCAAAAGCAAAGGCGTCAAGTGACAAAAACTTGAAAAAAGTGAAGAAGCAAGACTTAGCTGAAGGTAGATATTTCCAAGGATAGCAAACAAACAAACAAACAAACAAACAAACAAAAAAACATTGAAAAGAGCCTGACACTGAAATGTGATTGTATGTTAGGGCAATGCAAGAAAGCCTTGTGCTTTAAACATACACCATCGTTCTTGCCACTTTCTGTCAAAGAAGGGGAAGGGGAAGTTAATAATGAAGGCAGAACTAGTTAACAGGTGCTCCTGCAGGTAATTGTACTCAGTTTGGATATTATTCTTGGACAAACTGGAGCCATTCTTTTTACACAATAGTAGTATGATGTGAATAATACTTTAAAATAGTTACTTTGGTAGATAGGGTGAACATAGACTATTAGGATTCAAGTGTAGAAATGAGGAGATTAGTTTAAAAAATTTCTGCAGTAAACCTAGAGATATATATTGTTGGGTTAGAGCAGGATGTTAACAGTTGAGTTTGAGAGAAGTAACTGGTGTCTGTGTATATATTGAATATAAAAACATCAGAAGTTTTAGATGGGTTATATGTAAAATGAGAACAAAATTGAGGAAGAAGTTTATAAAAATTTTGTACCTGAGGATTCTGACAAATGGAATTTTCTTTCTTTCTTTCTTTCTTTCTTTCTTTCTTTCTTTCTTTCTTTCTTTCCTTTCTCCTCCTCCTCCTCCTCCTCCTCCTCCTTTTCTTCTTCTTCTTCCTCTTCTTCTTCTTCTTCTTCTTCTTCTTCTTTTGTATGTGAGGGTAGAACCAAGGGCCTCACACATATTTTGTAAGTGCTCCACCACTAAGCTCTACCCTCAACCCACTCATTTTCTTTTATTATTTTGTGTCGGGATCTAGTTAAATTACCCAAGCTGCCCCTGACCTTGAAGTTGTGATCTGCCTGACTCCACCCCCCCCCAAGTTGCTGGGATTACAGGTGCATGTCACTGGTCTGGCTGGATTTAATTGAGATGATAAAGACTGTAGATGCAGCAGAAATAAAGAAAACATTGAGATTCCAACCCAAGCACTATGGTGCATGCCTGTAATCCCAGTGACTGGGGAGCCTGAGGCAAGAGAATATTGAGTTTGAGTTTAGAGGCAGCCTGCACAAATTAGACCTTGTCACAAAATAAAATAAAAAGGAATTTTGCATGGAGCTCAGTGGAAGAGTATTTACCTACCATGTGTGAAGCCCTGGGTTCAATCCCCTTAGTATGGGCAAACAAACAAAACCCATATATACTGGTAGATGCTGTTGTTAGGTACCATTGAGTCATGTCTGACTCATAGAGACCTCATAAGATTTTCAATGGCTGATTGTTTAGAGATTGTATTGGGAGTGGATTGCCATGGGAATGGATTGCTTCATCCTTCTCCCACTTTTGTAGTGCTGGGAATCGAACCAGGGACTTCAGAAACTGCAGAGCAGCACTCTACTAACTGAGCTAAATCCAGCCCCATATTGGTAGATAGTATTTTAAGACTATAAACCAAGGTAAGTGCATGTCTGTTATCCATGCCAGCACTGTGGAGGCTGAGGCTGAGGCAGGAGCATCATTGGGAATTCAAAGCCAGTCTGGGTACAAGCAAGGAAGCAAACAAAAAACCCAAATAAACAAACAAACAAGAAGTTAAGGCTGATAGAATAGAGAGGAAGTCAAATAGTGAGAGCACTGATCACTCCTTTAAAAGGGTATGGTCACACTAAGAGGAATCAACAAAGATGATGAAGCATAAGAAGCTTTAGGAGAAAAACCAAGAGAAAGTGCTATCCTGAAAGTCATGTGAAGAAAGAATATGAAAGGAAGAAGAGTCAGTTGAGCCCAACCACACTGAAATTTCAGAACTGAGAACTGATGATTGGATTTTGCAAGGAGAATGTAATAGTTTACTCTTCACAGAATACTACTGAAAGAGTGGAAGGAAATAAAACTTGTTTGAAGTGGGTTAAAGAGAAAATAGAAAGAATTGGGTTCAGGTAATATAAAAAGTACATATAAAAAAGAGGAAAACTTTGGGTGCACCTCAAAGGGGATGTGGCATCTCAAGAGAAGTGTATTTTGTTGTGTCATATTTTGTTGTTGTTTCTTGTATTTTGCCACTGACAGAAATGATTCAGTAAAGCCAGAAAAATTGATGAGTTGGGAAAACAAAGAGGATTGCTTGGGTGGTTTTTTAATAGTTGATAAGATCTTGGATCTATTAAACAATTGGAAGTATTGATCTTAAATAAGAACTTGGACAGTACACCTGCAGAGATAAGAGATTACAAATGCAGTGTGATCAAAAGATATTGTGAACGCCTAAAGTAGAAAAAAAGGTACAAGACACATTAATTCCCTTCAAGATGCTTACCCTGGCTTTGAACATACACCGTCGTTCTTGCCACTTTCTCAAGCAGTTCTGCAAGGAAAATGATCTCATTTATGTTTAAGTCCACTGTTGCAGACACTGTGTCAATCCATCTGGTGGAGGGTTTTCCTCTTTTGTGTTGACCTGCCACTCTTGCAAACTTGATGTCCTTCTCCAGGGATTGATCTCTCCTGACTACATGTCTGAAATATGTAAGATGCAGTTTGGCCTTTCTTGCTTCCAAGGAGCACTCTGGTTGTACCTCTTCTAGGACAGATTTGTTGGTTCTTTTGACAGTCCATGGTATATTCAATAGACATCTCCAGCACCACAATTCAAAAGCATCAATTCTTTTTCTGTCTCTCTTATTCAATGTCCAGCTTTCACAACCATATGATGCCACTGAAAATACCATGGCATGAGGCAGATGTACCTTCGTTTTCAATGTGACATCTTTGCTTTTTAGTACTCTAAAGAGCTCTTTTGCCACAGCTTTTCCTAGAGCAATGCGTCTTTTGATTTCTTGACTGCTGCTTCCACGGGTGTTGATTATAGAGCCAACCAAAGCAAAATCTTGGACAACCTCAAACTTTTCTCCATTGATTGTGAAGTTGCGTGCTGACCCACTCATAAGGATTTTTGCTTTATTGATGATTAGTCGCAACCCATATTGAAGGCTATGATCTTTGATCTTCATCAGTAAATGTTTTAAATCATCTTCACTTTCAGCAAGCAGAGTGGTGTCATCTGCATAGCACAGGTTTTTAATGAGTCTTCCTCCAATCTTGATCCTGCGCATTCTTCCTCATAAAATCCAGCTTCTTGGAATATTTGCTCAGTGTATAAATTGAAGAGATAGGGTGAAAGTATACAGCCCTGATGCACACCTTTCTCAACTTTAAACCACTCAGTGTTTCCTTGTTCTATTTGAACAACTGCCTCCTGGTACATGTACAGATTTCTCATGAGCACAATTAGGTGTTCTGGTATTCCCATTTTCCGAAGTGTTATCCATAATTTGTTATGATCCACACAATCAAATGCTTTTGTGTCGTCAATGAAACATAGATAGACATCTTACTGATATGCTGTGCTTTCAGCTAATATCCACCTGACATCAGCAATGATGTCCCTGGTTCCCCACCCTCTTCTGAATCCCACTTGATTTTCCGGTAACTCCCTGTCTATATACTGCTGTAGTCTCTTCTGAATGATCTTTAGTAGAATTTTGCTGGTGTGCGATATTAATGGTATTGTCCGATAGTTTGCATATTCAATTGGATCCCCTTTTGTTGGGGATTTTTAAAACTATATTTCCCAGCTAGGGTCCCTCATAACAGCCTGAGGTGCTGATCCCTAGTTGACCCCAGGGCTCTTCTCACTCACTCAAAACAGCCCCTCCCATTGAGTGAGCAAAGATGGCCCCCGGCCAGCTTGACCAGCCTTAACCACCATAATTTTGATTGGCTCCCCTCACCACCTTGCAGGCGGTAACTATCTCTACTTGGCAGTTATGTCCATTTGCCCACTGTACCAGCCAGCTGTGTGCCTTGATTGGCTAAACTCCATCATGTGACCCCTCCAGGACCCTATAAAAGCAGGGCTCCTGGACCCCATATCCATCCCTGTAGCACCATCGATCCCGACCTCTTTGACTATCTCCTGAACCTCATCACCTGGACCAGCGCTCCCTACTCCAGCAAGACCATCTAGCAAGCCGGCGACTTCAAGCCCAGGGGCCCCGAAGAGCCAAAGGCATCTAGCAAGCCAAGAAGAGCCTCCCAACTCCTCCCATCCTTGGGAAGGAGGGGGGTAAAGAAGGCGAGCCGCGAGAGTCAAGACCATCGGACCTCAACTAAACATCAGCGGTTGTGGCTGTGCCTTTAAGGCTCAGCTATACCAGCACTTAGCCTGCAGCATTCCATGCTGCAGGCCTAGAGCCAGCACTTAAAGGGATAGAGCCTTGCTCTATAGGGGCTGCTTCTTCCTTGCTCTCCATAAGGGGAGCACCCCAATTAACCTTCCCTGTCCTTCTCCAACCATCTGAAGGTCTCCTGAGGTCCTTCTGTCCCGACATCAGCCACGTTATTATGTTGAGGGTTTGGCCCTAACTTTAGCTGGGCTAGAGCTAAAACCCCGACAACCTTTTATGGGAATAGGCACAAATATGGATCTCTTCCAGTCAGTTGGCCAAGTAGCTGTTTTCCAAATCTGTTGGCATAAACATGTTAACACCTCCAGTGCTGCATCTCTTTGTTGAAACATCTCTATTGGTATCCCATCAATTCCTGGAGCCTTGTGTTTTGCCCGTTCTTTCAAGGCAGCTTCCACTTTGTCCTTCAACCCCATTGGTTCCTCTTCATATGCAACCTCTTAGAATGGTTGTTCATCTACCAATTCTTTCTTGTATAATGACTCTGTGTATTCTTCCCGTCTTCTTTTGATGTTTCCTGCATCATTTAATATTTTCCCTGTAGAATCTTTCACTACTGCCACTTGAGGCTTGAATTTTTTCTTCACTTCCTCAAGCTTGAGAAACACAGAGCATGTTCTTCCCTTTTGGTCTTCTGCTTCCAGCCCCTTGCACATGTTATTATAACATTTGTTTTTGTCTTCTCGAGCTTCCTTCTGAAATCTTCTGTTTCGTTCCTTAACTTTTCATGCCTTCCTTTTCCTTTAGTTGCTGGATGTTCGAGGGCAAGGTCCAGTGTCACTTTTGACATGTAATTTGGTCTTTTCTTTTTTTCTTGTCTTTTTAAGAACTTCTTGCTTCCATCTTGAATGATATCTTTTATGTCATGCCACAACTCTTCTGGTCTTCTATCATTTGTGTCTAATGCACTAAACCTATTTTTGAGGTGGTCTCTGAACTCAGGTGGGATGTACTCAAGGTCATACCGTGGCTCTCGTACACTTGTTCTAATTTTCTTCAGCTTCAGTTTGAACTTGTATATGAGAAGTTGATGGTCTGATCCACAGTCAGCACCTGGTCTTGTTTTGACATTTTGTACAGAGCTTTTCCATCGTCCCTTTCCAAATATGTAGTCAATTTGATTCCTGTATGTTCCATCTGGTGAAGTCCATGTGTATAGTCTCCGTTTATGATGTTGAAAAAATGTATTTGCAATGAAAAGGTCATTGGTCTGACAAAATTCTACCATGCAATCTCCAGCTTCGTTTCTGTCACCAAGACCATATTTTCCAACTATTGAGCCTTCTTATTTGTTTCCAACCTTTGCATTCCAGTCACCAGTGATTATCAGTATGTCTTGATTGCATGTTTGTTCTACTTCAGCTTGCAGAAGCTGATAGAAGTCTTCCCTTTCTTCATTTGTGTCCTTAGTGGTGGGTGCATAAATTTGAATAATAGTCATATTAACTGGCCTTCCTTGTAGGTATATGGATATTATTCTATCACTGACAACATTGTATTTCATGACAGATCTTGAAATGTCTTTTTTGATGATGAATGCAACCCCATTTCTCTTTAGTTTATCATTCCCAGCATAGTAGACCATATGATTGTCTGACTCAAAATGGCCTATGCCAGTCCATTTTAGCTCACTGATGCCAAGGATGTCAATGTTTATGTGCTCCATTTCTCTTTAAATGATTTCTAATTTTCCTAGTTTCATAGTATGTACATTCCATATTCCAATTATTAATGGATATTTACAGTTGTTTCTCCTCATTTTGAGTCATGCCACATTATCAAGTTGAGCACCTTGGGCTTTACTCCATTTCCGTCATCAAGGTAGCCTCTTCTTTGAGGAGGCAACTCTTCCCCAGTAGGCTTTTGAGTGCCTTCCAACCTGGGGCCCTCATTTTCCGGCACTATGTCTGACAGTGTTTCTTTGCTATTCATAGGATTTTCAATGGCTAGTTGTTTTGGAAGTGGTTGCCAGGTCCTACTCCCTAGTCTGTCTTAGTCGGGAAGCTCAGCTGAAAACCTGTCCACCATGGGTAACCTTGCTCATGTCCAAGGTTACAGTGGCAGAGCTCTCAGCCTCATTGCAACACACAAGCCCCCACAGTGTGGCAAACTGACAGACGTGTGGGGGACAGTAAAGAATATGCTAACATAAATTGGAATGATCCCTAGATATACCTGTATATTGAAATATTTGGTGAAATAGTATGGACCAGTGAAATGTAGCTATATGGAACAGTGATATGAGATGCAATATTGTTTGCTGTAGAAAACAAGGAAGTATAGTCTGAGGGAAATAATGGAAAGCAGAGATGAAACTGATTCGAAGTCTAGAACACTGATATATGAGCTATGGTTTAAAAATGGTGTACCAATTGAGAAGTCTATCATGGGATCATTCAGGTGATGAGGGTACTCAGAGTAGGGTTTAAAGACTTAATGGTGAAAATAACTTGTGGAAATACTATGGTGATATTGTAAATTCTTGTTGTATGTTTTATGTGCCATTGAGTCAATCCCACTCATAGTGAACCTATGTACAACAGAAGGAAATACTACCTGAGTCTGTGCCATGCACACAATCTTTTTTATGCTTAATCTCATTGTTGCAGTCACTAAGTCAATATATCTAGAGGAGGGTCTTCCTTTTTTTCACTGACCCACCACTCTCCCAAACATGATGTCCTTCTCCAAGGATTGGTCCTTCCTGAAAACATGTCCAAAATATGTAAAATGCTGTCTAGCCATCCTTGCTTCCAAATAGCACTCTGGATGCCCTTTGTGTAGGATGGATCTGTTGCTTCTTTTGGCATTCCATGGTATATTCAGTATTTGTGTCCAGCATCATAATTCAAAAGCACCAATTTTTCTCCCATCTCTCATATTCACTGTCCAGTTTTAACAAGCATTGTAAATTCTTAGGGATATTTATATGTACCATACATACATATATCCCCATGAGTCTGTCAGCTTGTTATTCTGTGGGGGATTGTGTGTTGCTGTGATGCTGAATGTTATGCCAGTGGTATTTCAGGTGCCACCCATGGTGGACAGGTTTCAGCTGAGCTTCCAGACTAAGACAGATCAGGGAGAACTAATTGGCAGCCCACTCCCTAAACTATTAGCCATTAAAATCTTATGAATATCAGAGAAACATTGTCAAATGTAGTGCCTGGGGCTTCAAAGCCCCAGGTTTGAAGCCATTCAAAAGACAACTAGGGAAGAGTTGCCTCCTCAAAGTAGAGTTGACCTTAATGAAGGGAATGTAGTACAGCTCCTGGGACCTCCGTTTGCTGATATAACTCAACTTATAATGAAAAGAAACACAGTGACTGTAACAATGGGCTCAAACATAAAAAGATCATGTTCATGGCACAGTGCTGGGTAATGTTTCATCCTGTTTTACATAGAATCGCTTAAGTAGGACATGACTTCATGGACCCTAACAACAAACAATACATATACATATGCATATACACAAATAGTATATTTGCATGTGTAAGTCAGAATAGATACTTCCCAAAATATTTTCCACATTTGTTTTGTGATACATAGTTACAGAACTTTAGGACTAATAACTATTGGACATCTTTACAACTCCAGAAAATATTGCAGTGAGTTGACATACTTTGACAATTTTCCAAGGGCACTTATTATGGTTTTCCTCTTATGTCACTATCGCCTCCCAGGCATGCCATGTTTCCTCACATACTGTCAGTTGTAGATTACCTCTTCACTTTTGCAATTTAATGAAAAAGGTCAACAGTTAATAATGGAAAAATGCTAAATGCTAAAATCATCTAAATCTAGAAACATTCAAAAAGAAAAATTTAGAGAATGAAGATAAGAGCAGATGAGATGAGAGCTAGATAGATTTGCATCAAAATTGGTACAAATTTCAGATCAGTTCCTGCCCTGGCCCTTACCTTCTCACAGGAAATTAAGTGCTGGGAGATTGTGGTAGCGTTTCTCATTTTGTAAATTATTTTAATGTTTTTTTTTCTTTTCTTTACTATCAAGTGTTCATATATTGGTTTGTTGAGTTTTGCTATTTGACCCCAATTATTATTGAACCAAATCAATAAAATAATAAATTAATCTAAGGGACCTGAATATAGCAAGGGTAAAGCATAATATCTCATTTATAACTGAAGTTAACTCAGAGTTCGTATAAATTATAGAAAAGAAGAAAAAAGAGAAAAAAATCAAAGGAAAATATTTCAAATCTTTTAAAAATTTTGATTCATATTTCAGTTAAAATTCTTAATGAACAATGTGGATTTTTGTAGAATCTCTTCATAGAGATTTTAAGGCTTTAATTGTTGTTTAAATGTATCAAAATATATTTGTTTGAGAAGAGCAAGTGTTCATATTTTCTTCTTCTTTTTAATATCCTGCATTATAAAAAATGTTTATAAAAATATAATGAGATTTATAACTAAAACTAATAACACATATAATTTAAAACATACATGCTTAACTTTGACTAATCTAAAAATGACAATTTTTTGATACGTAAATTAGAGAAATCTGGATTAGATTCCCATTTACAAGTGCTCAACAAAACTTTATTTTTGTTAATAAATGAAGTCAAATTAAATTCATTTAGAAATGATGTACTAGCCATGTGGTGGCACACGCTGATAATCTCAATTACTTGGGAGGCAGAAGCAAGAGAATCACAAGTTCAAGCTTGTGTAACTTAATGAGACCCTGGTAGAGCACTACAAAGTATGTGCAAGGCCATGACTTCAGCCCTCTAGTACTAAACACAAAACAAAACAAAACAAAAAAACAAAAAACAAATCAAAAAAACACTGCACTTGCATTTGAGTATGCAGCATTCTAAAATTACTTTGCTCCCTGATTCATCCAAGTCACATGAATCTGTTTGCTCAATTCTGTTTTCATATTTTAACATAGAAGCAGGCAGCTTCCTGAAAGTACAGATGTTCCCAGATTCATGTTCCAGAGATGTAGAAAATGAAGAATCTCTGTGGATTTGAAACATTTTCTAAAATTGGATCAGAAACTTCTTTAGCACATTTTAGTCTCCTGAAGTAGAAGCTTAAAGGATTGAGAATAAATCCACTTCTCCTGTATCCTATTAAAATGGCAGGATTCCTGTAGTGCTAAAATAGATAGCTTAGTTTGCTAAGTTGAAAAATTAATTCTGTTTTGTTTAAAAGAAAATACTTTGACTCCGATGTATTGTTGCACTATTGATGCTCACTTGAAATTATTACATAAGAGAGAGAAAAATGTGAAAAATAATTGATGAGTTTGGTATAAATCCTATAAAATAGATTTCATCTGTTTTCTCCTGTTTTTTATGCAAATCTATTTAGCTCTCATCTCATCTGCTCTTATCTTCATTCTCTAAATTTTATTTCTTTCTCTTTTTGAATGTTTCTAGTTTTAGATGATTTTAGCACAAACCATAATGCTTGAACTTTTCAGTTTTTCTTGAGTATGTGCTAAAATTTGAAATATTATATACATGTATAATTATCCCACATCCTTTATCATAATCTTAAATCATCTGAAAAATAATCTGTATTTTCTAGTTATAAACATTTGCTTTATCTTTTATTCTCTAAAGAATATTGACATGTGAGTATTCTTAAGTAATATCTGAATGGACCAATTTGTTATTGTTAGGTGCTATTGTACATAGCTACCCTATGCACAACAGTACAAAACACTGCCCAGCACTATTGTCAGTGATTCTCTGCTATACATAGGATTTTCAATGGCTGTTTTGTAAGGGGGGCTCCCAGGTCCTTCTGCCAAGCCTATGGTACCCAGTGTTCCCAGGCAGTCTCCTATCTAAGTATTAATGCGGACTGACCCTGCTTAGCTTTCAAGACCAAGCAGAATTGGATGCCAGGGTGGTATGGCTATAGATTTATATACAATATGAACTAAAAATGTATCAATGGGTTTCCTATTAAGATTTCCCTCTGCCAAATAAAACATATGTAGAATGAAGGCTGTGTTGTTAAATTCTTTGTCGTGACCATTCTGATTATAGTTTCTAATAATTTTATATAATAATTTGTATAGTGTATATTGCTAGAAATATTTTCCAGTCATTTGCAAGTATATATATGTTTTATATTTCCAGATGATGTATGTAATTGAAGACAGAGGCTTTGTGTTAGTTTCTGTACCTTTACATTGTCTATAAAAGCACTCAATAAATAAGGCTGACTTTCCAATGACATATTTTAATTTACCTGTTATAATCACCTGTTTTATTTGTGCTGATTAAAATCTTATTAAAACCTCTTAGTTAATTATAAATATGAAATTATTGAATAAGTAAAATTGACTATCAAGGAAAGCAAGCTATGCAAAAATCATGCTTCTATAGTATTCCCAACTAGCGCTAGTATTGTGACTGAATAGATCCATACCCACTGACTGTTAACATAAACAAGACTATCAAGACTCTCAAGAAATGAAAAGTCATTTTGGGGGGCAAATCTGACTATAGTACATCTGTGTTATGTTAACGGTAGTAATATCAAGTATCGGACATATATTTTGACTGCACTATTTCATACCATCTGAGTTTTTAAATTATAACAATTTTCATGATCATAAATGTGTTTTAATTTTATGCTTTAATGTTTTAAGCAATATAATTTGTTTGACTCCTTTCTGCAGAAATTGGTACTTATAGGCATTTATCTACAACTGCTTGTTCTTCAGTTTTTCTGGAACCTAAATAAGATGTATAAGCCAAAAACATATATTGAATTTCTATATTAAACATGATATGCATGAATATATATATATATAGTCTACAAAATCATTTATATTGCTAAACCATAGTATGTTGTTGTTGTTGTTGTTGTTGTTGTTGTTAGGTGCCATCGAGTCGGTATCTGACTCATATCGACCCTATATACAACAGGGGAAACATTACTGTCAGTGCTTTTCAATAGGGTTTTCAATGGCAGATTGATTTTTAGGAGTGGGTTCCCGGGTCCATCTCCCAAGCCTACAGCACCTGGTGTTCCCAGGCAGTCTCCCATCCAAGTACTAAGCAGGCCCAACCCTGCTTAGCGTCCGAGATCTGACAGGATTGGATGCCACAGGGCTATGGCTGTAGGCTTTAAACTATAGTATACGTTTCGAGAAATCTCTAAAATTAGTGACTTTTCTTGCAACATGTACAAAATATTTCATAAGCAATTCTCTTTATGTGTGTTCAGCAACCTGAGTAAATTATACAAATGTTAGAGGCTTTTATCGAATGTAAAATTTCTGAAAATCCATATTGTACAGTTATGTCATAAATTAAATATACACCATGTGCATATGTACCATGCTATATAAATAATTTATTCAAGAGTCAGAAAGAACACAATATATTTATATGGTTGTACTCAAGGAAAAGAAAATTGTAGCCACCTGAGAGACAACACTCCCTATATTCCAATCCCGTGAGCTGAAAAAATATCTCTATGTGTAAACAAAGAAAAACTATACTTCCTTAAAATATATTTACACTTAGATAAGAAGTTTCACTTCAGTGTGAGACATAGCCTGATAGCATTGATTTTTAAGGAGGGAGAGAGGTCCAGTCTGGAATGGAGTATGCAAAACTGACTGTGCCAGTGGATGGTGCCAAAGTGAAACAGTCAGTGAAAGTCCAAAAGTGTTATTCTGCAGATACTAAAATAGGAGAGAAACAAAAGGCCTGGCTGTTGTTAGTTGCCATGGAGTCGATATCCGACTCATAGCGACCCTGTGTACAACAGGGGAAACACTATTGTCAGTGCTTCTCTGCTGTTCATAGGGTTTTCAATGGCGGATTGATTTTTGGGAATGGGTTGCCGGGTCCGTCTCCCAAGCCTACAGCACCTGGTGTTCCCAGGCAGTCTCCCATCCAAGTACCAACCACGCCCAACCCTGCTTAGCTTCCAAGGTCCAACAGGATCGGATGCCACAGAGCTACAGTTGATATTAAGAAAAATGAGGAATAGTGTATGATGAAGTCTGTAGAGAAATTAGTCGTATGTCCCAAGCAAATTCAAAATCTATAAGGGTAAAGTACATTAGCTTTTAAGGATAGAATAATCCTCTTTGGGAAATGCTGTATCCCTCAGGCATGCAATAATGGAAGCTTCATCTTTGCAGTCTTGGGCAGTGGCACCTAGGGCCACTAAAACCAAGGAGACAGCTTCCTGCCATGAACATGTTATCTCTGGGCACAAGGTAGGATTTTCAGCCAGATAGAATCTGAATCAATGTTAGGGTCCTTCTTCCTCTTTCTTGAAGTAGTTTGCATATTCACAGATAAATACCTCTACTGTCTCATCATACAGAATCTCAGAAGTCCGACAGTCTTGCTGTATTTTGTCACATTTTTCTCTCTTTTCATCTAAGTTGGCAGTGTTTTTATTGGTATAATCCAGTGTCTTTTCCTGGACTCTGTTGAAATGGCTGATCAGTTACATAAGTCACACATATCGCAGATAGAGTGATCGTCCATTTTTTTTTGCAATATGGATTGGCTGAGAATTTTTAAATCTTCAAGTACTTATTCCTTTTTGCTTAACACTTTCTTTCTCGACTCATCCTTCTCTCGCATTTTACTATCAGCAGCAAGGAGAAACAAGGCTCCACCTTCAACATATTGCTTAAAAATCTTCTCAGGTATATTTTCAAATTAATCATTTACAATATCTGCATTCCACATAAGAATGCAATACAGCCACATTCTTAGCAACTTTATAAGAGGGTCATTTTTCCTCCAATTTCCGAAAACACTTTTTCTTTCTCCCTGAAGCATCAATAGAATCAACTTTAACATCCATATTACAATCAGCAATTACTTTAAGCAAATCAAGTTTTTTTTTATCTAACTTCCGTCCTAAAAATCTTCCAACTATACTGCCACATTTTTAGATGTTTATACCAACAGCTCTCTACCTCTTGGTACCAAAATTAGTATCAGGTTGCTAGAGCTGCTATAACAAAAGACTACAAACTGAGTGGCTTAAACAACAGTAGTTAATTAGTCTTCCTCACACTTCTAGAGGCTACAAGTCCAAAATCTAGTCTTTAGGAGGTTTGATTTCTCCTGAGGCCCCTCTCCATAACTTATAGATGGCCACCTTGTCTTAACCTTAAATAGTCTTTACTCTGTATGCATGCATCCTTGATGTTTCTTAGTGTGTCTAAATTTCTTCTCTTTATACACACACCAGTAAGATTGGTTAGGAGCCAAATCATTTAACCATATTTAATCTTAGTTATTTTTTTGAATGTCAGAAGAATGAAATGAGATTCAAATCTGGGAAACATTAAAGATATACTGTCGGACCTTGAAGAACAAATCTCAGGTACTTTAAATGCCTTAATTAAAAAAAAAATGAAAACATGATAGTATAGCTTATATCTGCTATCATAGATAGGCATTCCTTTTGTTAAATTTTTCATGGGCATATTTTGGCATATTTCTGGAATCTTTTAACTAAGTAACCACAGAGTCTTGCTTGTTTGAGGCTGAGCTCTTGTTAAGTTTCCAATTCCCAAGACTGTATTGCAAAGATCCACATTTTCTGAGTCTTTCAATGAAATATATCTATTTTTTCCTAAAGTATGTATGCCTTTTAGGCAAGGTTGCCTTATGAATCTTGTGTCATATTTGATGAGAGAAAGACAAGAATCCTTAAGTTTTAGGACACATGTTTACTTTCTCTTTTTTATTAAAAAGTTATCTTTCTTTTGAGAAACACCTCTTAATTGGGCTCAGGCTGCTATAAAAATTGAATTACTAATCCTAGCACATGAAATGACCATGCAACCCAAGGTACTTATATAATAAGTATTAGATTATTCACTAATATTTACTTATCATTTACTCATATTTGAAGGATGATCCATACCCAAGTAAAAATTACAACTACATGCCTAAAGATCTGTATTTCTCTACATTAACTTTAAAATTATCTCTTATTAATATGTTGTATTAATTTATTTTATACATTCCACACTAGAAAGCATTATGAGAGAAAGAAATTTGGTTCACTGCTACATCAAGAATGACCAGAAAAGTATCTGGTATGTGACAATATACTTAAAAAAAAAAATATATATATATATATATATACATATATATATATATATATATATATGGGCTGGGATTTAGCTCAGTGGGTAGAGTGCTGCGCTGCAGTCTCTGAGGTCCCGAGTTCAATTCCCAGCACCGCAAAAATGGGGGAAGGGCCTGGCAATCCACTCCCAAGGCAATCCCGAAGCACTCAGCCATTGAAAACCCTATAAGGGTCTCTATGAGTCGGATACCGACTCGACAGCACCTAACAACAACAACTATATATATATATATATATATATATATATATATATATAAATAAATATATATATATATTCTCCTCTCAGAACTCAAAAGAAGTGGATAGTCTAAAACCAAAGCTCTGTATTCTTCTAATAATTCTTCAGCTGTCTCTGAAATTCTCTTTCAAACCTTGAATTGTTCCTTAATTACACATTTATTTGGTAATATAATCAACATCTCCTATGCCTTATATTCCAATAAAGGCACTATTTAACAAGGGAGAAATCTGGGAGAGAATAAGAAAAGAAAATGTGAATTCAGATAGTCTCTGACTTAATATAGTTTGATAGGATTTTTTGACTTTGTGATGATGCAAACGTGATATACTCTTAATACAAATTGTACTTCAGATTTTGAATTTTAGTATATTCTTAAGTTAGCAATATGCTATTATGATACTCTCATACTATCCTTGGTGGTGGTCATAGGGCCACATACTGCAGTCAACCATCCAAGTGATCATGAAGGTAAACAACTGACAGTCCATAGTGTATTTTGTTGGTAAGCTATAGTTTTCAGTAGGTTAGATGTATTAAAAGCATATTCAATTTAGGATATTCCCAATTTACAATGAATTTATTAGGACATAGTCTCATTGTAATCTGAGGATTAACTGTATCTTTAACTGCAAAGGGAATTATTCATAACATTCTCCAAAAATCAAGGAAGAACTAGACTCTACAAAAGTCATATTAATATTTTCATGTTCCTCTCATCATTTACATTAATGATTTTATCTAGAATTTTAAATTTTTTTAGTATTTTATAGTGTAATTAATACTCAGTTTTTAAATTTTCACCCATTATGAAATTGCCTTAGGTTGCAATTTCATGGATTGTATTGAATTATTAATTAAGTAGTTGTTTTAAAATCCATATCATGTTATTTGACTTTATAACCTACCATAATGATTATTCTATTACCTACTGTTACGATCTTTTCTCTAAGCCTAATTTTACGCATATTGAAGTTTGTCCTGACCATTTATCATCAAATTATAGTTTACAGTGGGAAAAAAAACAGATCAGTTTGATTTTATCTTCTAGTAACAATTAATGACATTATATTATTTCAAATAACATAGTTAAAAGCCTTATACATCACTCATAGTAGAGAAAACAATCTATGTTACAATGTAATATCATATTTGAAAAGCTCCCAGAGTTCTCTTTCAGTATGTTTTGAAGTACTGGTTATATTACTCTTTCTGAATTCTGGTGTATTTCAGCTATGGAGTTTCTCCCTAGGGCATTCATGTCTAGCTAATATACATAAGCCAAATTAAATTTATAAGGAACCTTGACACACAGCTTGCATTTTTCTGGAGCTTCTTTAGCTATGTAATATTTATTATGATATAACTCAGTTGGTAGAGCATGGCTTTGTACTCTCTGAGGCCCTGGGTCCAATCCTCAGCACCACAAAAATGGGAGAAGGTCCTGGAAACCCACTTCTGAAACAAACCTTAAACAATCAGACTTTGAAAACCCTATGAATAGCAGAGAAACACTAATGCAGTGCCAGACATGACAGTGTTGAGGAGTGTTTCGTTCTGTTCTGCATAGCATCACTGTGAGTTGGACCCGACTCCCCAGTATCTAACAACAACAGAATAACATTTTGTGAGTCTACCACTTACTAGATGTTGTGTTGTACAATTTACATTTATTTTTTTATTTTAAAATCGAATATGAAATATGTACCAATATTTTCTGCATAGCTTAGATAAATGCAAGACCCTATAATGACCTAGATGATAAGTCATATAAGCAGTAGTATCATGCAGAGGTGAGTCTGAGCCCAGTAATTACACCAGTCTTTTATATTCAGGATGGGATCTAGTTGTCTGAGGATTCATGAATCATATAATTAAATCTAATCCTTAATTATAACCCTTGAAAATCTCAGTGAATTTATAAATATTATTTATTTAATGAAAAGACAGATTTATTTTTGGATAACTCCAGTGTTAATCATGTAATAGTAATAAATACTAATAGTAATAAATAGTAATAAATAGTAATAAATACTAATAGTAATAAATAGTAAATAAATAACTACTAATATTTATTACTATTTATTTATTACTAATACAACTAATAATAGATATTGTTGATTTTTGCCTAACAAATGACTTGTATTATAACACTCACACATATTGCAGACTACAAACTAGCATCATTGATTGAGTCTGGATAAATTAAATCTATCTGCAAAATGATAAGGTGAAAATTTGATCATCACTGTCTTGTTTAATCACAGACAACATTGCATTGTTAAGAGGGCGTGGAAAATGTTGTAGTTCACAGGTTATTCTCTTTTGTACCAGTGTGGAGTGTTTTTCAAATTCGTATGTATTGCACTAATGTAGTGGTTAACACCTTCTAGCTTCTTTTTCAGCATTCTTCCTGACATGAAGATGCTTGGAAAAATCAAGCATAATCTAACACTCAGACCTTCTTTGATTCCAACAATAAAATAGCATTGTGCCATTAAAAAAGCAAAAACCATAAAACATTGGACTGGTTAATTTCATATTTTTTATTGCTGTCATGTTGTTGTTATGAACCATCCAGTTGGGTCAGACTCATAGAGACCCTATGTACAACAGAATGAAACACTCCCCAACACTGTGCCAGGCCCAGTACTATGTCAGTGTTTTTATGCTTTTTATAGAGTTTTAAGTTACAGATTGTTTCAGGTTTATTTTGGGTAGTGGGCTGCCAGGTCCTTCTACCATTTTATGTGGTGCTGGGGATTAAAAACAAGACTTCAGAGCACACAGAGCAAGCATTTGAACAAGGGAGTTAAACCCCAGCCCAAGTCAAAAATAACTGCAAGTCAAGAAAATGAAGTCCAGTTCAAAGAAAATGAAGTCTTCTACCCATTTCATCAACTTTTTCATGTCTACTGGACAAGAACCAATCCTGGGGACAAATCACATAAATATTCAGTTTACCACATCTTCATCTTCAAGATTCTCCAACTTGATGTTTCAAGGCAACTTTAAATCATATTTCTTAATGTCATCCTCACTTTTAGCTGTACTGTGACAATATCACTACTGACCATTAAATAATATTGCTTCACATCCTTACTTTTGGAGAATATTATTACTAATCTCTTTCATTAACAAAATAATGCCATGCCCTGCTTCCCTGGGTATATTCAATTATGGTAGCATCACATGAGGAATACTTCTTGATTATTACCACCCACATCCTGTTAGTTCTCTTGACTTTTGAGGACCTTAATACATGCTTCATCTTCTTTTTCTGTGTGAATTCCAACCATTAGTCCCAACAACATAATGTTCAAATGAACTTTCTTAGTGGATCCACATCTCTCAATATACATGAGAGTTAACTCAAAATGGATAGAGGATCTTAACATAAAACCAGAAACTTTAAAACTCATAGAAGGCAAGATAGGCAATACACTCCATCATATAGGCATTGGAAAAGATTTCCTTAATAGGACCCCAATTGCTCAAGAAATTGCAACAAGAATAGATAAATGGGACCACATCAAATTAAGAAGCTTCTGCACAGCAAAAGAAACAATTAACAGAGTCAAGGAAACCTCCA
>VMDO01012840.1:0-60543 GCA_007922755.1 Pedetes capensis
AAACTTTTTTAATGAAAGGGTTTTGCATTTTGTCAATTTTTTCTGCATCATTTGAGATAATGTGGTTTGTTTTCTTTGTTCTATTAATGTGTGGATTGCATTGATTTATTTTCATTTGTTGACCAGCTATCTGGGATAAGTCTCTCTTGACCTTGGTGCATCATTCTTTTAATATACTGAAGAATTCAGTAGGATAGTTTTTAAAAAGAATTTTTACATATATGTTAATAAGGGATACTGGTCTGTGTTTTTCCTTGGTGTCTTTGTCTTGCTTTGGTAGGTAGCATACTCTTCATATTGATTCAAGGGACACTATATAGGTACATGTGGAACTCCATGAAGCTGCTCACTCACTCTCTACAATACAGGAGAATAGAACCCATAGTAATTCTGTAATGAAAAAGAAGCGGCCAATATTTCCAACATTGCCATGACAATATTGGCCGCACACAATGAGTTAGGAAGTGTTCCTCCTCCTCCTCCTCCTCCTCCTCCTCCTCCTTCTTCTTCTTTTTTGTATGTATGTGTGGGGTTACTGTGAGATTGAACCCAGGGCATTGTGCATATATTGCAAGCACTCTACCATGGAACTGCACCCCTAGTGCCTTTTTTATTTTTTACCTCGAGACAGAGTCTTGTTAAATTATGCAGGCTGCCTCTGACCTTGAACTTGCAATCCCCCTGCCTCCATCTCCTGAGTTGCTGGAATTACGGGTGTGTTCCACCATACCCAACTCCTTCTTCTATTCTTAAAGGAAAATTTAGAAGAATTTGATTTTTTTGCAATACTTAAGGTTTGAACCTAGGGCCTTGACACACTTTTCAAGTGCTCTACCATTGGGCCACACCTCCAGCCCATTTAATTTTTTATCTTGAGACGGGGTCTTGCTAAATTATGCAGTCTGCCTCTGGCTTTGAACCTCCTAAGTCTCTGGGATTACAGGTGTGAGTCACCACACCCAGCAAGGATTTAACTCTTATTTTAAGGTTTGATAGAACTTACCAGTGAAGGTGCCTGGTTTTAGGCCTTTCTTTGTTTTAAAATTTTTGATAACAGATTCAATATCTTTACTTTCTCTGGGTTTATTAAGAGTTTGTATTTCTTCATGCATCAGTCTTGTTAGTTTATGTGATCTAAGACATCTTAGAATTTCATCTGAATTATCGAATGGTGGCATGCAAGTGTTTATAGAATACAGTAGGTATCCTCCTTCTCCACAATACATATTTACCTTAGTAAGTAGCCACAAATGTGGGGGTCAATGTATGGCTGAGTGTGTATGACTTCATGAACTTTAATGTAGTCAATGGACTCTGGGCCTATGAACTAACTTTGATCTTGACCCTTGGAGAGGGACAACAGTTTTTCACTACATTTGTTCACATCAGCATTCTTGCTGCCAGCTCTCATTTTTATCCATTTATTAAAAGCAAGTAATTCCCTAGTCAGCTGACTATATATCTATACCCTGAAACGCTGTCTAAGACATTACTGCACCTGCTGGGGTTTACCACAGTTGGTAGAGTAACACTCTGTGCTCTCTGAGGACCTGGGTTTGATCTCCAGCACCACAAATATGGGAGAAGGATGAGGCAGTCCACTCCCAAAGCAATCCCCAAACAATCAGACATGGAAAACCCTAGGAGGATTGCTATGAGTTGGATCCAACTCGCGGGCACCTAACAATAATAACAGATTAACATTACTGTATATTCACTATTAGTCAAGTGAGCCTGAACACACTGTGATCTTGCTTCCTAGTACGGGAATGACCACCACCTTGTCTGTGATGGTTTTCTGTCACCATTTGGACTCTGCGATTTGAGAACCATAACATGACCACAGATGACAAATTCCATGTGGTGGAACATTCTCAAAACCATTGTTGTCAGAGAAGAGTCACGAGGGGAGCTTCTCAAAGGTGCCAGTGCCACCTGGCCAGCACATTGCTTGTTCCCACATGCCAAAGGAACAAAGTTCAGAGGGAGATGTCCATCCAGTGTCGCGCAATAGATCATACCTGACCCTGTAACCCATCCTTCTGGATCTTCTCACCAATCCCTGACTATTTTTGCCAAGGCAACTTCTTCATCTCCATCCCCTTTCCCGTCAGCTGTGGTCGTCCAAGTGTGAAGGTGCCACCCCAACAGCACACGGGCCACCCCAGGACGTGGAGACCCCGTCATACCTCTGTGCTCGTGTGTCAGTAAATAATGCCCATATATATTGAATTATATCGTGTCCCATGTCTTACAGGTGGGACATCCTCCAAATCCATTCCCGCACGCCTCACGCAAGTCCACATTGGCCAGTTCCCGCAGTTCACCCGAGTATAAGGTGTTTCCTGCCCAAATGGGAGCCGTCTTTTCCTCCCACGCTCCGGTGTACTGTGATTTTACCGAGTCACACACTCCTCCGGTCACTAGTCCCACAGCAATGAAGGTTAGCAGGGTGGATACTGCCTGAGACAAGCAGTGCCCTTTGAGGAGGCTCCCTTAGGTGAGGCCTCTGTGGGGGTCTCCAGGAACAACAAGGTTGCCCCCCAAGAAGCGAGGGTTAGGGGATTGCTAACATCAGGGCGAGGGTTCAGGGACTTTGAGGTTCACAAAACTCTCATGCTCATCAGCTTCCCAGGTTTCTGGTCTCCACTGCTCCCCTGTCAGTCCCATACACGGGGGCAGAGATGTGGGCATGCCGTGCATGGCGTCTCCGTGCCACGATGCCAACCAGCCATTAGCATCGGGGCCCGATGTCCAGCAGTCTGCCCTAGGGTCAGAGGAGAGGAAGCCTCCTTCATCCCAGGGCTTTGGGTGAGGGACAGTGACCAAGCTTAAGGCCACCGGGTCCACCGTCACCCATCCACCCCCATGCCTCAAATGCCATTCACCCACCCCGATCCAAAGAGGAGGGGAACGGCAGCTTGTGCGAGGCGTGACTGCCTCTCCTCAATAAATGCCCTGGGCGTAAATGACCTCCGAGAGAGAACGGCACCCCTCCCTTCGCCCCGACCACGAGACACTTGTGATCTCACAAATGGGGTGGGGGAACCTGGGACTCTGGCTTCAAACATGGGCAGTCATCCCACGGGACGGGTACACCTTTCCTTGTGAAGGAGGACACCCTCGTTATCTTGGAAACCTGGCCGTCAGCTGGGTCACAAGGTTTCCACCCCTTTCTGTGGCACCTGGAGAGCCTTCAACCACACCTCACTGCCCCCTCCCCCACGAATGAGTGAATGAATGAATGAATGAATGAGGTAGTGTGGAGGAGCTATTAGGACCCAGACGCCAACATGACTCCACGAGAAAGCTGAGATTGGGTGTTGGTATGTTGGACTCAGAGCGACACGGTGTCGCAGAGAAACTCAGTGTGTTGTCTCGGTCTACGCGGGGTCCACGTAGAGCACGGAGGCTGTCTGTACCGCGAAATTCCCAGGACCGGGGCGATGTCCTGGGACTCTCTGGGCAGGGGCCCTGGGAGACCTCTCCTCTCAGGCAGAGGCCAAGGAGGGGTGGGTCGGGCCTGGGGCTTCTCCGTGTTGGGAGGCCCACATCTAAAACCATACGACACCGAGCATGAGTGCAACTGTTTATTGAGAGTGAGAAGGAAACTCGAAACGAGCCTGCAAAAATGACAACAGCAACATCATGATTTCCAAGTTGCCGTTTTCGGAGGTGTGTTGATGTATGTTTGTGGACATCCCACCTGTGCTGTGGCACAGCATCAGGTAGGGTGGGGCGGAAGTTCAAGATGAAGGACACTGTGGTTTCGCTGTCAGACCCAAGAGCTTCCTTACAAATTCTACAAAAATGCCTGCCGCGTGAACCCGTAACCTAGCCTCCCGAGAACAGGGGACTTTGTCCGGCAGCCGCACGTGTGATCAGGATGCTGTCGAGCCCGTAATGTTTCTTTGGACGTCAAGGTTTAAGAACAGACTAGCTCTTCTCACGGTTGGCCTCAAAAAAGTCGTCTTCCTTCAGGATAGTGGCAGAATCTGTGGGCTCCATGACGCATGTTTGGTTGTGTCTGTTTAATTGTATCTGGACGGCGGCCACTCCGAGCAGAATGGAGGCTGTTTCTACTGCCCGTTTTCAGATTGCTGCCCTTGAGGGTGAACTGCCGTAGCGGCCTGGAATGGCCGGCCTGCCTGCCTGCCTTTCTGCTGTGGGCAGAACCGTGAAGAGGTTGGGCAAGGAAGCTCGTTTGGCTGGAGACAAACGGTTACGTTAGAGGTGATACGGGATCCAGAGCAACTTCATAGCAGACATCAGTGCCTTCTCATGTAAGGACAGGGTGGGCGTCCTACGTGGGAATATCAAGTGGAGTCAGAAGAAGTGGGATGAGAGACAACAGTATTTCCCTCTGGAAATATCTGGGCAATTATGACTCCAAACAGGCGGATGGAAACACATCCATTGCAATCTTTGAACCAAAAGGGTTTGTGAAGTTTGGGAAGAAGAAATGTGGATGGATGCGGACGTGGCACCCATGAATGCGCGCCAGAGGTGGTTCCCAGAGTCTCGAACTTGCAGAACATATGTACATCTAGGGGGGTGGGGGTGAGGCGTTTCAGGCAGGTGGGTGTCCCGACCGATGGCAGAAAGGACGCAGCTCCCTTCTAAGGAATGGGCACGGGAGGAGACCGAACCCACTGACGCGTGGTGGCTGATCTCTTCCTCAGCTCCTTCAGCACGTTGTTGTCAAAGAGCTCTTTCTCGCGATGATGCACCGGTGGCCCTCGCAGGTACTTCTCTTCCGCTTCCTTGTAATCCAGCCCATCCACTGCAGCAATCGAGCAGATGATGGCTTCTGGCAGGAGGACTTCCAGAACAAACCTCACTTGGTCGCCTCTTATCAGAGGGCACGTGGCCTTGTCTGTCTGCCGGTAGATATTTTGTAAATGTTTGACCACGGCATCCAGCTGATCCTCGTCCTCCAGGTAGGTTTCGATGCAGAGCACATACCTGCTCGTATTCTGGAAGGACGTCAGCCACCTGGACTGTTTCCTGCCCTTCATGATGTCCAAGAGGTGAGGGTCGGCCCCCTTTCTCCTCACGATGAAGTCCACCAGCTTCTGGTTGCCTCGGTCCCAAGCGGCCCTCATCCTGTCGGGGAGAAGTTTCTTGTGGGGCCTCTTCCCACCCGGGAAGGTCTCCTCCTCAGAATCTTCAGGGTCATCGTAGTTCACCTTAGGAAACTCGATGTCCAGGTCTCCCTCTTGGACGGCTTTCCGAACCGGGTGACTGGCCTCAGCGGCGTAGTAGTCCAGGAAAGAGCCCATGAAAGAGCCCCGCCGGATCCCTTCTCGGTAGTGGGTGATCAGCGAGAAGCACCAGTTCACACCGTGTGGGTACGCTCTGCTGGCTCTCTTCAGGAGTCTGTCTTTCTCCCCACAATCCAGGTGCTTCAGCCTGCGAAGAGGGACCCGGATGCCGCTCTGGTCACAGCGCAGGTTGGCCTCAATCAAGAGTACCCTGGCCACCTTGTTGGTTTTGCTCACACTCTTGACCACTGCTGGCCAAAATGGGTGGTCCTGGAACTTAAACCAGACCATCATTCCTGGTTCGATGGCACGGGGCTCCGGGACAGGAGCCACGACTGTGGCTTGTCCCTCTTGCCTCCTGTAGGCCCTTTTAGTCGTGGTGATGGCCTTGGTGGCCTTCAGGTGCACAGGAGGTTCAGGGTCTGGCAGGCGTCTGTGGGAATCTGGCACCAGGAGCTTCCTTTTCCTGTTTGCGATGCGGAGCGAATGACGCGGCCTCGGGTCAGGGGATGGGGAGGAGGATGCCACAGCCCCTTTCGAGCCTGGCTCTGAGGCAGCCTCGCCAAGGTCCTCCACATCCCCCTGGAGGGTAGTGCGCCCATGGGTGACGGTGGCCTGTGCCTCTGGGCAGGGGGCCCGAGCCTCTTCGTTTGGAGCTCTGGGCACAGGGGGGATGAGACCTGGTGGCCTCGATGGAGCCTGAGGTTTCTCTTTAGCACGTGTACCCTGCCCCACGACAGGGGGCCTCCACGACACAAGCGCTGAGGCGCCCGCCCTCCTCTTGCCGGGTTTTTTACCTGAGGCTCCCGGGGTCGTCAGGAAACTGGGGCACACGCTAGCGCTTTGGGATGCCTCTGCTTGCACTTCAGCTGGAGTGGGGGCGATGGCTGTGCGTGTGCGTGGGGCGTCCTCATCCTCTGGACGCACCAGCCGGGATCCTGGGGTGCCTCTCTTCCCAAGAGTCCTCCAGGAGTGCCCTCTGCGTTTCCGAGACTTCCTACGGGGGCGTGAGCTGGCTCGCGTTGGGGGCGCCTTTGGAGATGCCACAGCAGTCCCTCGTTCATCTGCTTTTCCTCCCTGACCCGAATCTGCGCTGGCTCTCAGAACCTCCAGGGCCACTTTGAGGGCTCTTCTGTACACCCTCGCCTCTGCTGCTGGGATGGTGGACTTCCACTGCACCCCTACGGAGGTGGCGATGGCTTCAACTTCAGACTGAATCAGGGCCTTTATGTCTGTGCTTTGCACTTGAATTTTCTTATCTACAGAGAGGATCTGGACCTCCACAGGAAACACCCTTCTCCTCCTGGTTCTTGCCGCAGCCCCAGATCTGGACACCTTTCCTGGCCAGAAGCGGCCTTGCCAAAGGCACATGACATACTCGGTGCCGTCCATGGTGACTGGCGTCACGGGGCGGGAGGTGGTTAAGAGAGGCTGAGGTGAATGGCTGTCACACCCGACGCCCTAGCGCAGCGTGCCTCGTGCCTCACGCATGCCTCCTTTGCCCTAGGCCCACCACGGGCCAAGGCTTGCACGGCCTCTCCTCCCACCTGAGTGGCCCTGAGGCGCAGAACTCGGGTTTTCATTGGCGATCCCGGAGTAGACTGGAATGCGGAAAAGGGAAAGCAGAGATGTGTCAGTAAAGAAATGTCCTGTGTGGAAGCAGAAGCCCTGTGCTCAATGAGATTGATAAGCAAGAAAATAAACACTACGAAAACTCTGTCCTACACAGAAGGCTGGGCACACGCCAGGGACTTGGGGAAAGAACCACGGGAGGTGCCGAGGCGTTCTCTAGCACTGCCAGTGCAACACCTCGCCCCAGCCATGGGGCTGCGTGTAGAGCAGCGTCCGCAGGGTGGAGGGGAGCGGCACGCTGGGGGCCCGTTTCTCTTTCTGCACATTCAGTGCCTTGGGGGCTCCTCGGGCTTCCCCCTGGAGGAGTGCCTCGTTTTTTCCTTCCCTGGGGTGCTGGTGGTGCCCCTCCCACCGGGGAAGCCCGAGGCAACCCGCTCCACACACATGCTGGGTGTCAGCGCGGCGCCTCAGTCAGAGGCAAGTACTTGGAATCCAGGGGCTCGTGAAGGTCATCCTGGCAATTGCTGGCTACCACCGCTAGTGAGGATGGCCATATTGTGGTTTAACTCCTCCTTCCCCTAACACCAAGTCTTGTGGCTCTTGTTAGGAAGACAAGTGTCCACACGGCAAAGACAACTGCGCCCCTAAATGTCAATGTGCAATGGCTGTAGATGAGTGCCTCGTGAATGGGAAGGCCTTACCCGCTGCCATGTGAACCACAGCAGGTCCGCTTTCTGAGCTGCATCTCGGGACTCTCACGGCACAACTGCTTGTCTGCAGACTCTCCACCTGACGCGTGCCTCCGGAGTACACTGTTCTTCGGGGGATGCCAGGACAGCCAGGGCCGATGCCCGCAGCCTGTGCCCTCTAATGCCAACCTGGGAGATCCAACACAAGAACTTAAGCCAATTAAGTGAGGACCGACAGATCACTCTCCCTTCCCCACCTGGGCATGAGGCATGCCTTTTGAAGCAGAAGTGACATGCTGATCTCATCCATCACACAGGTGCCGTGTTTATTCCCTTCCATCTTCTGCACCTCAAAGTATTTACACATTTTGCTGCTTAGTTGGTGGATGCTAGTCCCTTCTATCTCAGAACAGTGGGGCCTACTCTTTCACAAGGGCACCTGCCTTGGACGCATACGTTCCGTTATCATCAGGTGTATATGCTATGGACAAAGACAGGCTCTGTCTGGCTCTCATTTAACGTGGGAGGGCTTGCAGAGAGGGCAAAATGCTCAGGAAGCAAGATGAAAGGGTCAGCGCATCACAGTAGCTCTCTGTTAATGGGAGGACGTAGGTACCTGCCTCCGACCCGTGACCTACGGGCTTCGGTGCACACTCTCGCATAGGGCGTGTGTAAACAAGAGTTCCTAACCCAGGAGCCTGTTGGGACACGTCTTCTTGTGACTGCCTTCACACCGAGGTGTCACGCGTGTCCAAGACGTACCTACTGACATTTCCAGCATCGTAGTAATGTGTGGGGCAGGCAATGCAATCATTCCCTCAGTCTCCCTCTCCCCACCCTCCCTACCCCAAACACTCTGTGGACATCTTCCATTTTTCCCCAGTCCTTATACAAATGTGCATTAGAACACATTGATGTACGTACGTAGTTTATCCCATGCATTGCTGACTTCAGATTGTATGTTTCATAATGCAAAATGTTCCTTCCTACTGTGCATGACCTTGGTCAGGCCTGCTGGCTGATATAATATGCAAGGTGTGATGAGGAGGAAACAGACTTACTTTGGGGATAACTGCACAAAAGCTTTCCTGGATAAGGGTGTGTGATCCTACCGGCTTGGTGTCTTCTGATTAGCCAACCTGGGAGTGCTGGGCTGTCAAGCACAGGAGTCACCTGAGGGCATGCAGCAGGAGGACAGGTGAGCAGACTCGGCCGCTTCAGCGTCCCCTCCCCTGGACCTGCCAGCCACCCCCCCCCAAAGACAGGTGTGATCGATCACCCTCCAGCCCAACCCCTGCGTGTGTGCATGCCAGCGCATGCATCCGCGTGCAACCATGCACGCCACACCGATGTGAGAAACACAGGACGCCTGGGGTGGGTGTGTACAGAGCATGTCACTGCCTGTACACATTGGCTTCCGGCACGCATGTTATCTTCAGCTCCACTTAGTTCCCCATTTGGAAAGCAATCACATAAAAGCCTGCCAGGATGTATAAAATTACAAAATAGGAAATACATCAAGCACCTGTAGTTCGATGGCCCAGGAATGCTTTGTGCAAACACACGAGTCCACACTGACTCGACGGCACCCACACCTACAACAACAAGGGGTGCACAGGCTACAGAATTTTCATTCCATTTGCAGGTGTACATTTCTATTTGCAAGGCTTGAAAACTTCTAAGCCTACTGAAATATGATTCAGTATTCCCACGTGGCTACATGTTTTCAGGTGTGAAGCACGTTAACAGAGTACTTTGAACAGACGATCAAAATGCCTCTGACAGTTCCTGTTTCTGATCACGGCCGCCACCCATCCTCCAGAGAGACGATGAGAAGGGCCGTGTGCTAGGTCAAATTATTAAATGCTCCTCTCACCACATGCTTTGTCCCATAGCCCAGACACCGTCTACCAAGGGCTTGCATCATGTGGTTTCCTGCTCCTGTTTTCTACTGTTGACCAACCAGCTGTCCCTGCTCCCTCTAGAGTGCTTGGCAGGTAGGTAGGGCGATGGGCAGGCAGGTGGCTGGTTGGCTGCAAGGATATATGGCAGGTGGACACACAGAGGCAGGGAGAGAGAGAGATGGATGAGGACTGAGTGACGGATGGAGTTACAAGTCGGGCTGGCAGAGGCCCAGGCTCAGTAGGAGGGAGCAGCGCATAGGGAGAGACTGGGAGACTTGGATGTCTTCTACGGGGAACCCTGCTCCTTCCCAACGCACAGATCCCAAGGAAGCCCCCGGCAGCATGCCCTGTAAAGCCCAGGCTTGTCTTAAGCAACAGGATGGGCATGGGAAAGGCTCCTACCCCAGCGCACATGTCCACGCACGCACTGACCGAACCCAGATGCTTTGTGAAGGTGCTCACGGAATGCCGTCTAGCTAAGTGTGCCTATCTGCAGTCAGTGGCGTGACAAGAAGCAATGGATCTTTCAGAGCAAGGTGCTTCTTAGGTCAGGAGTCAGCTAACCAGGATGAGCAAAGTTCATCCCCTGGGCCACAAAGCATCACGTGGGATCTGCCAGTCATACCCATCCGTGTCACCCCTCACTGCCTTCGTGCTTCTCACTGGGGCCGCCACACGTAACAACTTTCTGTGATAAGGAGTCGCAAAAGGAGAGCATTTCCACCCTCCGGGACACATGTGACAGTCATTGCTAAACAGAGGCATAAATGCAGAAGTACTCGGGGATCCCTGCCTGACAGAACTCAGATGACAAAGCCCTCCCACAACAGGTGTTGCTTGAGGACAATGAGACAAGGCTGGGCGGCGACGTGTTACTGGGTCGCCTCAGCCCGCCTTTCAGTAGGAGCCGCCAGCCTCTCTAACAAACAGGACGGATGAGAGAGCCCTTCCTGTCCGATGAAAGAGCACACGCACTCCCAGCACACACTCACACACACTCACAGCCACTCACGTTGACAGCAGGCACCTACTAATCTTGATGTTTCTAGTTATTCCATCTCTCCAGACTGTGAAGATCCTTGTGAAATGTGCCTGCCACCAGGAAAAAAAATGGCTTGCCCTGGTTGTCATGGAAACTAGAATGTCATCAGAACGTTCTCATTGACGTTAGCGTTCTATGGAAACCAGGACATACTAATACACCCTCCGAGGCAGAATGTTGATCTCCATCCTGTTCCGTTCCATCCGGCCAGTGCAACGAAGGAAGGAGTGCACGCACGCGTGCCTGCGTGGAGTGTGGCAGGCATTCCTGCAAACGCTCCGTGAGCAGGCTCTGCCAGCAGGGAGTTTTCACAAAATGGGTTCCGGGGGAAGGAAAGCCAGGGGACGGCAGATTCTGCTCTCCTGTGAGAGACAGGCTCAGGATCCAGGGCCTGAGAAGGGCCCCCTTTCCAGAGGCCAGGAGGCCAGGAGCATCTGCGAAGGTGGGGTCAAGGACTCTCTGTCAGTTTAAAATGACGTCCGAGGAGGAAACGTGCGGGGAGGATCGCCCGCATGCCAGAGAAAGGCAAAGTCGAAACTCAGAAAGTTGCAGGACCTGGGTGTTATTCCTAGGGTAGTAAGCACACAGTGGCTGCTGTGAAGGGAGACGATTCCACAATGCACCTGTGACCCGGGGCGAGGGCGAGGTGGGGACAGACCTCTCACATTTGGGATCTGCTAGGCGCGTGCCCCTGAGACCACAGGGCCCGGGCACAACTAGTACCGACAAAGGTCTCTTATCATCGGGGACCTAGCACACGCTTCCCATCTCACACTCATGCAGAGGGGAGAGCTCGGCCCTCTGCTGCAGCCCTTCCCCTGCCCCCAGCTAGGGGCGATCCTGCTGTGGTCAGTGCCACGCACAGGTGTGCTGGAAACGGGCCCCTGGTAAGGGAAGGTGAACCTCTGATTGCCAGGGTTTCCCTGTTCCCGTGGCCTAGGGACACCCATCATGGCTGCCTTCAAGCCACCGACTGAAGGTCCCTGAATGCCGGCTGGCAGGTGGCGGCCACAATCAGCTCTTGAGAGACGAGGCTGCTGATACCCGAGGGCAGCATGAGACCTAGGGACCACAGAGCAAGACAAATCATTGGATTGCACGTGCCACCTGCAAGGGGACAGCCACACTGGGCCCAATTTGTACCTGTGCACCCACCGAATGTACGGTTCCACCAGATTCCTCTTGGGGAGCAAAGATGGACAGGTCCCAAGACCCATCATCTGGATTGTGTGCTTTCCCCGGGCGGGTGTGTGTGTGTGTGTGTGTGTGTGTGTGTGTGTGTGTGTGTGTGGCGGCAAAAGCCTGGTGTATGTGTGTTTTTCTGGGAGGTTGCAGGGGGAGGAGTCATGATAGATCTTTTCTGAAAGACAGATGTTCTGAAACACAGATGTTGTGTGGATTCTGCGCTCTGCCACTCATCAGCTGCGAGGCTTCCACATGGTGCCCTAATGTCTCTGTCCTCCTGTCTCCCCACATTAGTCAAATGGAGCTCTCGAAGGCTTGGAAAAAGATGGAAGAAAACAGGTCTTCGGCGGTCCATAAACCGTCATCTCCCAAGCTCTGGGGAGTGGTCCCTGAGAATCCAGTGGGAGTGGTGAGTTTTTCTCTTCCCCACTCGGGATCCGTGAATCCACCTGTCTCCACGTACTCCACTGGAAACAGCACACTGCAGGTGGTCGAGCAGCTGGGAAGATCCAACTCTTTCCTTCTCAGGGGAGTGGCAAAACAGGATGACAACGACCCATGTTTCCATATTTGTCTAGCAAAGCCTGTGCCCATCAAGAAGTCGCGCCTCATTCCCACTTCCCTTCAGTCCCTGTCACCACTAACATGCTCTCTAATCGCATTAGATAAGACAAACCTGATTTCTAAGTACCAACCTTTCGGATGTCCCTTTTCTGTGTACTTCATATAAATGGAAACGTGCCACAGTGACCTTTTATGTCGGGCCTATTTCATTCAAAATGATTTCAAAGTCCATCCGGGTTGTAGCACGAATGAGCACTTCATTCCTTTTGATGGCTGCATAACATTCCATGGTGTGGACAGATTGCACTTTGTTTATCCTTTCATCGCTTTGAGATAACACGGGTGCTTCCACTTGGCAGTCGTGCCTAGCTCTGCTGTCAACATTCAGGTACTTATATTTGGTTGAATGTCCCTTTTGAGCTTTTTTGGCATATACCTAGGAGCAGAATGACTGCATTATATGTTAATTTCATGGTTAATTTTTCCAAGGACCACAAGAGAGATTTTAGGACAGTAGCCACAGCATCTTGAATTCCCACCACCAATGTATAAGCCTTCCGATTTCATCCTATGCTCAACCACAACTGCTAACTTCCCTTATACATACATGTGGGGAGTTAACTGGTGTCACTGTGATTTTATTTGCATTTCCCTAATGACTACTCCTAGTAAGACTATTTTCTATGCCCCTATATTTGCAGATGCTTGCATGCTCTTTTCCTTCCTCGTTTATCTGTTAAACTCCTAATCATACCCCAGGATCCCACACCAATATCTCATCTACTGAGAAGTTCTCTAAAGTCCAGATCCTCTTTTTGAGGTCTTCAAGAGATCGAACAAGGAAGCAAAGCATGTGATTGTTTTGACCCGTCAAATGGTCTAGGAAAACGTTGACACCACAGGCTCCTAAAGGACTGCAAAAATGTCTGGTCCTGAGTGCACCTAATTAGAGGAGTAAATGAGCAATGATTTTGATGGAGGAGTGTTGGCAGTGTGCTCCTCCAACGCTCGGCACCGAGGCAAGTCACAAAACCTTGGTGCATCGGTAGTGTGTTATCTGTAGATTATCTCCTGGGGCCCGTGGTGGAGTTTCTCTGTGCTTTTTGATCGCATATCCTCTTTTCAGTAGTAAAATGCCATGGTGATGGAGGGGACTCTCAGCCAGTGTTTACTATGCACAGAGAAGAGGAAGGATAGAGAATCATCACTAGGGGTCGCTACAGGAAACCATCTCCAATCACGTGACCCTGTAGTACAGGAAAGGAAGTTGGAGTCCTGGCCCATCGTCCTTCACCCAGCACGTTGGTGTGTTTCCTTGAGGTAGTGAAATATGGAGGGTCATAAGGAGGAGAATTGGAAGCAAACAGTATGCAGGAGGCTCACCTTCAACCTATCACTTGTACTCCGCAGTCGGGAGAGTGTGACCAGAGTGAACCAAATCTTGAAACCTAGGATTGCGGAAAGGAGATGAAGAAAGGGAAAAGTACGGGTCAAAGCAAAGAAAAATGGCAAGGATGTTAACAAACCTAGGCGTGTATAAGGCTAAAAATGCATTTAGAAGATGTAAGGGAAATTTACATATCTATCTGAGGCTACCTGTGTTAGTCAGCTTGTGCAACCCTGTGGTAAAATACCAGCCAGGAACAACTTAGGGGAGGACAGACATTATTAATGGATCAACGTTTAGAGGATGTCAGTCCATTGTGGCGGGGAGGCAGGGCAGCAGGGCCTGTGGGGGAGGACTTCACATCATGGCATCAGGAAGCAGAGAATGCTTACTGGAACTGGGGGACCGGGTAAAACATTCAGAGGTCCGCCCCCAGTGATCCACGTCCGACAGCTAGGCCCCACTTCCCAAAGATCCACAGGCTCCCACTAACACTGCCACCACCTGGGGAGCAAGCACTCAAACACATGACCTCTGAGGAGGATCTGAGTTTCAATCCATAGCAACGTCTCTAGCAGTCTAGAGAGAGGAAAGGAGGAAAGGAAATAAAACCCTATGTTTTACATGGTGTGTTCTTTCTGAGGAGTGGACTTGCAGGGGATTCTCATTTCCTTCATGGATTTGATTTCCACTTGTAACGTGGAAATGTATCATGTGTATAACTAGAATAAAGACATCAACATCAAATTGAAGTTACCTTAAAACAGAGGTCCCCAACCCCTGGGCCACCCAGACCGGTACTGGGCCATGGCCTGTTAGGAAGCCGCCGCACAGCAGGTGAGTGGCCGGCCCGGGAGGGAAGCTATATGTGTATTGACAGCCTCTCCCAAACACTTGAATCATCTTGAAACCATCCCCTTCCCCAGCCTGGGGAAAATTTATCTTCCATGAAACCGGTCTCTGGGGTAAAAGGGTTGGGGACCACGGCGTGAGAGGGCCCTGTATTATATTCTACTGGAGAGGACAAGGCTCTTTCTTAGCTACCCTCAGGAAGGCTAACTCTGTAAATTCACTAAATGCATCGGCGCCACGGTTAGAAGTCAGAAACTTGGCGTCAGGCTCCACGGACGCCAGTTGTCCAATACCTGTGTTTGCAGGCGGGTGGCTGAGAACTGAAAGGTGCCGATTTGATTTACCCCAAAACGTTAACATAGAGGAGCTGTACTTTGGTGCTAGAAAAACCATACAGCAATACAATTCAATCTTGACTGTTTGCGGACGGTTACACCAGTCCCATCCTTTGTTCTTGACTCTTCTGTTCTTGTTTTTCACGTGTTTCATCATCTCCCAACATGCACGGACTGCATTTTCAAGCATAAGACGATGGTGCTGGACAGCCACCAGATGGAGGTGTTGAGCTGCCGCTGTTGATGTCAGCTTGACAGTCCAGGACTGCTGGTCAGGGAATGGTGCCAACCTTAGTGGGTATGAGAATGACCCGGAGAGGCCATTTGAAATGCAGAGCCCAAGTCCCTACTCACAGAGCCAAGTGGGTAGGCCCCTCTGGGGGAGCCAAGAGAATCTGAATTTTAACAGCTCCCCACCCCCACCGCCGCCTTTCCCCATGATGCTGATAATGGGCCTGGCCGACGGAACCACACTTTGAGGAACTCTGATGGTAAGGGTAACCGTAGCCACATGTGTAGATGAAAATATCGAACATGTATAAACCTAGAAGAGTCTTGAGTCAAGCCAGGTTCCAAGACCCTCCATCATGTGAGAGCCAGTGTTTAACTCAATTGGTGGAGTGCTGCTCTGTGCTGTTTGAGGCCCTGGGTTCGATCCCCGGCAGCCCCAAAATGGGAGAAGGGCATGGCAACCCACTCCCGAAGCCATCCTGAAACAGGCAGCCACTGAAAGCCCTGTGAGGGTCGCTATGTGTCGGGCCCGACTCGACGGCACCTAACAGCAACAACAACAGAGCCACAAGCATAAAAAAACCACGTTCAAAGTCAGTAAATCTGGAAGAGGCTTGAGTCAAGGCAGGTTCCCAGAAGTCCCATCAGGTAAGGGCCCCTTGTCGGAAGGAGAGCTAGCAAAGGGACCGAGAAGTGGCCAGAATGAAGAACAAGAGGAACAGGAGACATGTAGCTATGGAAGTCACAGGAGGGCAGGAGGGGAAAGACAAGAAAAAGCAGAGCGGCCAACAGTGTTGACTAATGCTGAGAATCAAGTGAGATGAGGTCCATGGAATGCCAGTTTGAGTCGGGCACTGTGGCTGAGGCCTGTAAACCCAGGCACTCGGGAGACTGAGGCAGGAGGATCATGAGTTTGAGGCCAGAGGCAGCCTTCCCAACTCAGGGAGACCCTGTCTCAAAATAAAAAAGGAAAGAGGGTGGGGCTGCAGCTCAGTGATAGAGCACTTCCCTAGCAGGTGCCAGGCACTGGGTTCGATGTCCTTTATTTTGAAAAGAAAACAAAAACACATAGAAATGAATCATTAAAAAAAAAAAAAAAAGAAGAACAAGAAAAGAAAGCCCATTTGATATAGTCCCATAGAGGTTCTCTGGTGATTTCTGTGTATGAGCCCTGTTGGAAGAGACATAGGGACCCTAAGCCAGTTTCCAGTGGGTTAAGGATCACATTGTTGTTAGGTGCCGTCAAGTCAGTGTCCGACTCATAGAGACACTATGTGCAACAGCCGAGAGGGTGGTATTGGTGCTTCTCTGCTATTCATAGGGTTTTCAGTGGCTGATTGGTTTTTTTGTTTGTTTGTTTGTTTGTTTTGTGATTTTTGGGGGGCGGTGGGGTGGGGAGTGGGTTGCCAGGTCCTTCTCCCAAGCCTACAGCACCTGGTGTTCCCAGGCGGTCGCCCATCCAAGTAGTAACCAGGCCCGACTCTACTTAGCTTCCGAGATCTGGCAGGATCCTACGCCACAGTGGTCCTGCTGCAGGAAGCGGATGCCAGGTGTATAAACGACTCTTTGTAGATTGAACGTTGATGCCAAGGGGAGAGGGTGGTGGGAATGCACTGGTTATGAATAAGGCCCAGGGGCTTTTCAGGCGACGGAAACTTGAAGATGTTCAAGTGTGAATGAGAGGGAAGACAGAAAGAGAAGGGAGTCGCAAAGACAGAGCGGGTAGAGAGAGAGAATGGGTAAAATCATAGCTAATGTGAGATTCTTGGAAGCTAGGAGACCACGGAACCTAGAACATCTCCCCTCCCCAAATAGGGGGACACACTGAAGAGCTCAGAGGGAGAACTGCCCTCCGATATGCTGATGTTGTTGTTGTTGTTGTTGTTGTTGTTGTTGTTGTTGTTGGGTGCCGTGGGGTCGGAATCCGACTCATAGTGGCCCTCATAGGGTTTCCAATGGCAGACTGTTTCGGGATTGCCTTGGGAGTGGATTGCCAGGTCCTTCTCCAATATGCTGATAGGAACAAAAAATGTGTGTGTGGGGGAAGGGTCCACAGACATGAGAGTAGGCAGTGTGAGTCATGGAAGAACAAGATCTATTCAGGGCAGGTGAAGAGGGGGGATGGGAAAAGAGCCACCCAGGCAGCTGAGTTGGAGCATAGAGGGAGGCTGCTATTGCTGCCCAGAGCTGAGTGCCACTGGGGTGTTTATAAGGCGGGTAGGTACTTTGTCCGCAGCTGAGGAGGGAAAGCTTCTTGAGAGGAAAAGCAGAGGAAGGAGTGAGTTTGGGAGGTGGGAATCTCAGGGACGCTTGACCTTTGGGGGTTAGTTTGCCTTCCCCTATTTGGTCATCTGATGGCCTCCGTTATGTCAGGACTGTGCAGCTCTGTCAGGGGAGAGGCCCCTTATTCCCTCAGATACCACAGCATGGTGCCAATCCTCCGTAATTCAAACACCACACCATGGTCCCAGAACGTAAAGACACAGACAGACCGACGGAATGAGATGGAAAGGCCAGAAGTAGACTGAAGAACACCTGGCACGCTAGGGCATCCTAAGGACAGCGGCATTTCCAATCAGTGGGGGCGAAAGAGGATGGTTTGTCACAAATGAGCTGGTAGGGGGAAAGTGCAGAGTATTCAAAACATGAGGATGGGGAAATTGAGCTTCCACACAGGAAGGGACAAAAGGCAGTTGGATCTCCACACGACCTCAGGCGCAAAAATCAATTGCAGATGAACACACACTTGTAGAATGCAAAATGAAATCTCAAAGCCCTCATTAGGAACTAGAGACTTGGGGATGTAGCTTAGTGGCAGAGAGCTTGCCTAGCATCTGCAAAGCCCTGGGTTCCATCCTAACACTGAGAAAAATAAAAGAGGAAAATAGAGGCTTTTTCTTGACCGCCTCAGAGGAAAGACAAATCTATCTACTAGTGCACAGGGAAACACAACCACAAAGACTGTATCCCAATAGGTAAAGCACTTACCCAAATCCGAAAGGCACACACCTTCTCAGGTTGAAAAATGGTCAGTTCCTCAACATGGGTATTTTAATGTAGAAGGAAAGGCAAACGGCCAACAGGCGTTAAGGGAAAAACAAAACCAAACAAAACCAAACCCAACAGCTCAACCATATTATGGGTCAGGCAAATAGAGAAAAGGACAGTAAAGAACCATCTTTTGGCCGGGCATGGTGGCACACGCCTGTAATCCCAGCGGCTCGGGAGGCAGAGGCAGGAGGATTGCAAGTTTGAGGCCAGAGGCAGTCTGTGTAACTTAGCGAGACCCTGTCTCAAAAAAGTTAAAAAAATAAATGGGCTGGGGGCGCAGCTCAGTGGTCTAGCACTTGTAAAGCATGCAGGAGTGAGGCCCTGGGTTCAACCCCCAGTACCACAAAAAAAAATAATAATAATAAATAAAAGAACTATCTTTTGTGGGTCTTAGAATGACGACTTTAATAGATCGTACTACAGCACGTGCTGGTGAGTCCGCAAGGGGTGCCACAAACGTGTGCACGATTTAAGAGATGTTATCCATGTATGTATGACTTTTCCAAGTTGAGTTGAATTGTGATGGTAAGCACTCTGAGCAGCTCTTGTAATTGCACAAGTCAGAAGTGACTTGTATCTGACTTTTGTGACTGGTGTGTACCGGGGATTACAATGTCTAACTTTTTTGTAGCCTGTGTACTTAAAGAGGGGAATTGCACCTGCTGTTGGGGTAGAAGAGGGAAACACTTGGCCCTTACCGAGTATTCCCTTGCCGGTGACCTAGCACTTCCATCCCTTTATACTCGGAAAGGCCTGGGGTTTAGCTCCGCTGGCAGAGTCCTGCTCCGCACTGAGGCCCCAGGTCGGATCCCCAGCACCGCAAGAAGGGGAGGAGGACGTGGCAGCCCACTCCCGAGGCAGTCCCGACACAATGAGCCATTGAAAACCCTATGAGGGTCGCTATGAGTCGGACCCGACTGGACGTCACCTAACAACAACCACAGGGTACTCTGTAATCTCTTTGACACAGGAAGCGGACGTTAGGACGCAGATCCCATTGCTGCTAGGCAGGATCCAAGCAGGAAAGCATTGAGAGGCCTGTGACCAGGAAAGGGGATGACTACAGTGCAGAGTACCCACGGGGGTTTCGGATGGGGCAGGGAACCCGAGACGGTATGGTACCTTCAGCAATGTGGAGCCTTGTTAGGGACGCAAGGCTGAGCAAAGGCGGCCGTGGCAGAATAGGAGTGGGTGGAACAAGACAGCATCCATGGGGATCTATCCCCTCTCTCCCGCCTGTATCTTCAGTGCCTCTGTGTGTTTCCGTCCCGTCCCTCCCTTTGTGTGTGGGCAGGACGTGGAGCAATCAGATGCTCCCTCGCCCCGCAAATGGTAGGGACACCTGACACCAGGATCCAGCGCAGCACTCGTCCTCTGCTGGGAAGGGTGGATGGAAGGAGGCAGGCGATGGCAGGGGCTGGCCAGTCCCACACTCTGGGTCCTTGAGTCGCTGGCCGGGTTGAGGAGCCAGAAAAGATTGGTGGCGGGAGACCCAGGGAGCCTGAGGCAGCCCAGGCCTCAGCAGCCCCGGCCCAGTCTTCCCCTGGAGTGCGCAGCCGCACGGGTGCGGTCCTCGAGGCCCCGCCCCCCGGAAGCACTGCGCCGGCCAATCAGCGAGACTCCCGCGCAGGCCGAAGGCTGTCGCCGCGCGCGCCCCGCCCCCGGGAGAACGCCGCCCTCAGGGGAGCCTTGTGGTGTGCTGGTGCCCGGGTCCCCAGGTGGGCGCGGGGTGGTGGTCCGGGACCCCGCGGTGAGGCGCCGGCAGCGGGGAAGCGGGGTCGGGCGTGGGGGGGGGGGGTCCGCGGTCCTCGGGGAATGAGGGAGGAGCGGGTGGGGCACCCGCGGGAAGGGCCCGCGGGAAGGGCCCGGGCTGCTCTGTGAGGCGGCGTCCCCGGGCGTCGTCGCCTCAGCCGGGCCGGGCCGGGCCGGGTGAGGTGCCTGAGGGCGGCCGGGAACGGTCCGTTCCCAATGGGCCCTCGGACCTGAGGGGCGTGGGGGGTGCGGTGGGGGCGGGGGGCGGCCGCGAGGCCCCTCGCGCCCAGCGGCGAGTCAGCGCAGGACACCTGGGGCCCCTGAGGGGCCCCGGAGCGTCCAGGAAGGCGAGGAGGCCGCGTGTGTGGCGCGCATGCGCAGGACGGATGCAGAGGCTTCACAGTCACTGTGCCGCTCCTCTGTCCGGTCTTTCGGCCCTCACACGGAGGCCCTAGGTGGCGGGGTCAGGGCCAAGCTTCGTCCAGCTGGCGGGGGGGTGGGGGAGAACCCAGAAAGGAGGATGGAGGCTGAGGCGTGCGGGGCAGGGGGAGCGCGGAGCCCAGCCCTGGACGCCAGGGGACCGGCCGCTGGCCTCCTCCTCGTCCCCCTGGCCTCCCGCTCTCGCTCGGGACCCCGCCCCGCCCCGCCCGTCGATCCGCTCTCCTTTAACGCGCACGTTTCTCTATTTTGCCTGGCTCCGCAGGCGCAGCGGTCCAGAGTCCTTTCTAGCGAGGAAAGACCTCAACCATGCCGCCCAAGGCGAGAAAGAGCTTGGGGAGAGCTGCTGCAGCCCGGACGGAGGCTCGCAGCCGCAGCCGGACCCCCTGTGACAAGGGCGTGGAGAGCCCTGGTAAAAGCAGGCCTGCAGGCGGGAGTTCCCCCCCCCCCTCCGCCCTCGCTCCCCGACAGGCTGCTCCCGCCCCAGGGGACAGTCTGGCCCAGGCCCATCTCTTGGCAGCTGGAGCGCATGAGCAGCCAGGGTCTGGGGTCACTGCTTGGGATTCCGGGACGTGTCCAACACTGAAACCTCTTGCTTCTCTAGCGGGCTTGGGGGGGCTTTCTCTTTCCTATCCCATGGTCCCACCCCACGGCACCCCTACCCCGCTCACAGAGCAGCTCCTCTGGGTCCCTGCAGCCAGCCCCTACTCCCAGCCAGTCTCCCCTGCAGGACGTTGGCCCTGCAAGGCTCGCCCAAAGGCCTGCACAAAACGTTCCCAGGCTCTGGCCTGATTTCTCCTGACCTGCACGTAAGGGATTCCACGGTTGTCTGCTTCAAAACCTTTTGCTGGCAAAGAGCCAGGGAAAGTCCACAGTGAAGATATTTCTCCTTGAGGGATGATCAAAAGAGCACACTTCATTTGAAAATGTTTTTCTTTTTAACTTTTCAATGCAACAGACACCCTAGTAATCGAAAGCAGTGAGGAGGACAGGCCTTCTTCAGGATCAGATGAGCTGGACATGAGGTGATGTGTTTCAAGTACCTTTTTGCCTACTCATAAAGTGCTTTGGGAAAGTCAACTTCTGCTCAAGCAACATGTACATTCCTTGTAAACCCCTCGGCACAAGACATTGACATTTCATTAAAAAGCTACTGTGATTTCTTTGCAGGAATGAAACACAGAAAATGCTTGAAGAAATCCGAGGTAGGTTTTAGGAGACTTTTGCAGTTTCAGGAAATTGTTCTTTTAAACCGGGAAGTATTAACCAGCTGGACCACAGGAATGGGTTTATTGCCTTGCTCTCACACACAGCACGTTATGTAAGTGTTTATCAACTCACTTTGTAGGTGTTCTTACTCATTTCAATTGTTGATGTGAAAACATGGTGCTTACAATTGTGAGGTAAGAGTGCTGCTTTTATTTGATACACCGTGAAATGCCAGGAGAAAAATTGGACGAAATAATCAATCGCTAGTCCCGATTCTGTCATGTACTAGGTGATATATCTGGTGGAGGTTCTTTGATTTTGTTGTTGTTGTTTGGTT
Source organism: Pedetes capensis (assembly GCA_007922755.1). Lineage (NCBI taxonomy): Eukaryota > Metazoa > Chordata > Mammalia > Rodentia > Pedetidae > Pedetes > Pedetes capensis. The sequence goes on from VMDO01012840.1 coordinate 21,813, forward strand.
GGTTGGTTTTCCGGTACTGAGGGATTGATCCCAGGGCCTCGCACATACTTTGCAAGTGCTCTACCACACGGGGCTGCACCTGCAGCCCGTTTCTTAATATTTTTTTCCCATTTTGAGACAGGGTCTTGGTGAGTTATACAGGCTGGCTCTGGCCTCAAACTCTCCATTCTCCTGGCTCCGCCTCCCAAGTCACTGGGATTACAGGTGTGCACCACCGTGCCGGGCTGCGCTGACATATCTGCTTTTAATATCTGATTTTTATATTTCCATTTCAGCTATCTTTGTATGCCTGTCCCGTTTCTCTTCTGTGGACGGGGGCAATGCCGACCGAACCCTCTGAAATAGCTCCTTATTGCATTGGAGAACTAATGTTGTTAGCATGTGAGGGCTGTAGGACCAGAATCAAACCCAAGTTTTAAATTGCTCCGTCAGATCTCAGTTACACTAACTGGGTTAAAGGTCACACTCTGAGCAAAGAGTCAGAATCAATTTAGAGGTTTTTGTCTTATTTACAGTCAGCATTTAGGAATTGTCCGTGAATACATTGGTTCATTTCCTTAAACTTCTCCTGGTCTTAATTCTGTCGCCAAATTTATGTAGGAGCCTCACTGGCTACATTAAAATACAATTTTCTTATCTGGGTACCTAGTTATCTTTGTGCCTTTGGAACGCTTTGTAAACGGAATGGTGTTTGGGTTCTCCATAATGCAGCCCGACAATAATCCCTCTAAATGTGTCCTTGAATTGGAGGATATTTGGTGAGTTTGTTTAAAATCAGCCCTTTGTGAATATTTTCCCATAAAGAAATTAAGCACTGCCTTTGAGACCCTTTTCATAACTTTCAGTAAATTGCAACTCTTTCCCCCTTAGCCGTGTTTTGCATCTTCAGTATAAAGAATGAAATACAAGTATGAAGCTTCAAACTGAGGTAGTAGCCACTGTAAAGTTTCACTGAGAGGAAGGAAGCAGATAATCTTGACTTTTGAAATGACATTCATTGGTTAATAGTACACGTCTTTCCAATACTGCTGACCCGACGTCACCCTTACTGACTTGGCGATAAATGCTCATGAGGGTGTATTTTCAATGCAGAGGACTTTAAGAAGTTTCTTCAGGAAAAGAGAAAAAGTACTAATATGAATATAAGTGCTTCTGTCAAGACCACTCAGCAGAAAGTTGAGCATCTCCTGAAAGTCCAGTATGAAGAAAGGTAAGACTCGGGGTATTTTGGAGCCAGATTCTTCGTGTCATTTGCTAGTCTTGATGAGTACACGCTACTTTAAGAAATAGCTATGATCTTCTGTCTCTTGGCAGCTCCATTGGGAAATAGGTTTGGCTTGATTCTCCTACCGAACATAATTACTTTCATCCCATGTCCTCACATCATAAACAAATTGAGTTGAATTTCCTAGAGGTCAATAAAGGTGACCTTTTGTCCTTCCAGATTACAGTTGAGTTTTGCTTAACACGGAGAAGTTCACAGTCCTTCCGTGAATGTGCTTGATGTGTTAAAGTTAAGTGTCTCAAACCGTTAGTCCTGTAGTAATGAACTGTATTCAGTGGCACAGAAACAGGTAAACCTTCTATCACGAATGATGTATCAATTTACTCAGTGGGCTTTGCCATTCCCTGGTACAAAACCTTCCTTGTGTCAAGGTGGGGAACAGTGAAATAGTCCTCTTTGGAAATCTTTGCGGATTAGCCTATGTAATATCTTCATTGAATCCATTCTTCAGAAAAGAAAAACAAGTAAGAGGCTCTTCTTGTCTATCAGGTGCATTCTTATGGAACATTTACACCATTAGTCTTCCAGAGTTTCCTAGAGATAAGGCTCTCTTAGCCAGTTGTTGTTGTTAGGTGCTGTCGAGTCGGCATCCGACTCATAGCGACCCTCATAGGGTTTTCAATGGCTGACTGTTTCAGGATTGCCTTGGGAGTGGATTGCCAGGCCCTTCTCCCATTTTGGGGGTGCTGGGAATTGAACTCGGGGCCTCAGAGACTGCAGCACAGCGCTCTACCAACTGAGCTAAATCCCAGCCCCCTCTTAGCCAATAAGGAGCAGATATCCTTGGAGTAAGATGAAGTCATCCATTTTATTTCCCTGTTTCCCCTCAGAAGATTTTAGTTGCTACTTTCCCCTCCTATGCTGACAGCATAAACCACGGCAAGTCTATTGCATCTTGAATGTGTTTTGCTTTCTTCTTACTGCTATGTTGTACCACAATGCTTGTTGTTATCTTTTACAGGAAAAGGGTTTATCAAGCATATTCTCAGGAGCTTGAATCTTTGGTTCTGACGTGGAATGCGGATGCGAAGAAAGTCAAGGAACAAAGAGATATACTAGCTGTTGGTATCAGGCTCAGCCTCATACTTCACTAATCTATTGTGTCAAAATCTCAAGTAGTGATAGTTCTTGCAAAAACTGAGGCGAGAAGGTGAAGGACGTGAGCCTGGATGGACAAAGGCAGTGGAAGAGGCAGTGACAGGAGACCAGACATCCTCTTTGGGTGGCTTCTGTTTCTTTAGTGAGATGGCAAGGTCATGGGTTAGGAATAAGCATAGGGAGCAGAGCAGGTGTGGCCTTTAGGGCAGAGGGGAAGGCAGGGAATCATTTCCTGAGAGTGGACCAGTGAATGGAAGTGCGAGTGGAGTGCACATGCCAAGCAGTGTCAGGGTCCAGCCGAGGTTCCTGACAAAGCGAGCAGGAATTTAAGGTGGGAGCAGTCAGCATGGTTGCAGCAGAGCAGGTGGAGGGTTGGGCTTGAGAGGCCTGGGTTCAGGCAAGCACGTGGATAGAGGGAGAAGCAAGCGGGCTGGGTATATATATGCAAGGACAGAGGCCTGGTGACTGACCGTGTACTTTAAGCTGGGGCTGACAATGTGAAACCTAGGGATGGGGTATTGGACAGTGAAAAGTGCCTGTTCCGGGGATGTTAGGTCCTTTGGAGACTTCTGAGCTGCAGTGCTGGAGAGGGTGACCTGCAAGGCTAGGGAAGTAGCGGCTGGACGTTAAGAAAAAAATCAGAGAAACAGTATGGGGCAGTGGTCAGAACCCTGTCCTCTGGAGCCTCACTGTTGTGGCTCCAGCTCTGTTTTCACCTTTGCCACTTACGAGGCCACAGGCAAGTTTAGTTATCTCTATGCCTCTGTTTCCCTCTCAGTGAAAGGGAACATACTGAGAGTCCCTACCTCCTGGAGTTGTTTTGAGGATCAAATGTGTTCCTGTTTGATCGGTGTATTTAAATTGGTTCAGAACAGTACGCGAGATGTGTTTCTTATAGAATAATTTTTCTGTCAGTAGTGTTACATGGATTCTGCAGTTAGTGGGACTGACACAATACAGCAGTTTGCTGTATGAGGGAGTAGCTAATGACCAGGATGTGTCAAGATCATTGGTGGAGGAACAGAAGGTCCCGCGGTATTGGAAGCATCAGATGCATGGGTTTTCAAGTTTTCAAGAGCTAAGACATGTTTAGAATATTGCTAAGAAGGAAATCTTCCTGGAAAAGGGACGGGAGAGAGAATTAGTGTATAACTTCAGTGTGGTACTGATGAACACAAGTTATTATGTAAACATGGTCAGAATGTGTGTTAAGTGAGAAGATGTTTAAAAAGTTTACTTCACGCTATCATGTTCAAATTTAGCATGGACATCCTTTTGGGTAAGCTTTATATCCCCTCCAAATTGTTATTACATCTTTTTCTTTTTATATTTGTAGGATATAATTCAACAGCAAATAAAGGCTTCTCAAGAAGCTCACGCTGTTCATTGCGAGCACATGAAAACCTTTAAAGCATTATGGGATCAGTACATGAAGGTCTGTTGTATTTGGTAACAAAATGCACTCTTACAGAACGTACCATATATGTGGAAGATGGAAATACTTATGTTCTGTCCAAACCTACATTAAAAACCTTGTGCTTATACCTCAAAAATTCTCAAGCATTCTCCACATAGTATCATTGTTCCAGTTTAACATATTACCTACTAAACGTGACTGGTATCATTCAAAACAGGATATGGCAAATTGGCAGTTTTACCCAGAGAGAGGCATATCTTGTAGGAAATTGATAACTTTATTAACAGTGTGGTCATAGGTCTATTGTTTCACGATCTGGTTTTTTTTTTTTTTTTTTTTTTTTTTTTTTTTTTTTTTTTTTTTTTTTTTTTTTTTTTTTTTTTTTTTTTTTTTTTTTTTTTTTTTTTTTTTTTTTTTTTTTTTTTTTTTTTTTTTTTTTTTTTTTTAACTTTTTGAGACAGGGTCTCGCTAAGTTAGGCAGACTACCTCTGGTCTGAACTTGGGATCCTCCCACCTCCGCCTCCCAAGCTGCTGGGATTATAGGTGTGCGCCACCACGCCCGGCTGTCACAATCTGTTTTTGAGTGGAGCTAGTGAGAGATATATCCTTTATTTCCTGAGTATTTCATGGCACATTTGGTTTTTATATTATTGACCGACAACAAATTGTTTTATGTGGCCACTTACAATTATAAGACAGTGCCCAGATGTGCAACAGAGTGAAGAGGTAAGTGGAGGAGTAACATTTTGTGAGCTGAGAATTACCTACTGTTATGTGTGCGTCTAGCATGCTCTTTGCAGACACGTTGACCGCTGCTCCGCAAAGGTGTGTTCCTTATTACGATTCAGAATCTTATTGAAATCTTATTCCTTTGCCAGCTTGATAGGCATTAAGCTCCATTTTCACATGCGTAGGCCAGCATCAGAATGCCCTTCCATTCCGATTACAGAATTTGTGTGTTATTTCTGTTTATGTGTTTGCTCTATGTCACCAGAATGTGGAAAAGATCACGTATTAATTTTATAATGTTATAATTTCTCCATAGAACTTGACACATTTGATTTTTTTACATAATGTATATTGCTGTGCTGTTTGCTGAATGAATAGTATGCATTTCAGTCTTAATTTTTAGTTTTCATATGTCGTTGTGGTTGTGCTACAGCTTCTTTAATTCCCTCTAGGGTAGTCACGTTACATTGCCTTAGTGAAAATCAGTGGGTTAATTTCTAATGTTGTTTTGTTTGGGGGGTTTTATTCTGGTGGTTTTTTTTGTTTGTTTGTTTGTGTTTGGTTTTTTTTTTTTTTTTTTGCATTTGTTTGTTTTCTTTCTTTCTTTCTTTTTTGGTGTGGTGCTGGGGACCAAACCCAGGGCCTCATGCATGCTAGACAAACACTTCCCTACTAACCACACCTCTAGCCCAATATCCCATGGTTTGAAACTTTAATCAGGGATATCAAAATCATGGCATTTATTAATGTATGACTTACACGCTTTATTTGTTCCATCCTAACCTTAAACGTCCCTATTTGAACTATGTGTTGTGTCTCCTATTATAAGAATATTTGACTCAGTCACAAGTGCCTGTGTTTCTTAGTGAGTATTTTGATCTTCACACAGGACACGGAATATTTTTGGATTAGCATAAATAATGACCGCCACTTGAATTTTAATCATTACTCCTTTTGAAATGTAGCCATTTACGGTTGTCAAATAAGATGAAAAATGGTGGCTTCTAACTGAACGTGGCCTTTTGTTTTAGAAAACCGAGGACCTGGAGAAACATCATGAGCGTGTTCTCACCGGTGAGCATAGCGAATTTAGAAGACAAATGGCCATCTTGCAAGGAAGACTTATGATGAATGCTGTAAGTGGTGCATTTTTCAAATTGAAAACTAAGGGTTGATTCAAGCATTAGGTATTTTGTTTGCTGAAATATGTATGACATTTACCTAAATACTAAACATCCCTTTAATATCTCCTTTCATGTGACAGGAGCAGGAGGAGAGGGAGAATGTTCGACGAAATCTTCTGTCCCTGATACCCTGACAACATGTTCAAGAAAGAAGCTCAACCTAAGTGACACGATACCGTTATAAAATCAGCTCTATGAATCTAACGTGGCTTCCCGCAGATGCCAGTTCAAGTGATTATATCTTCTTTGTTCACTTGTTTGTTCAGTGCCAGATTCCATTTTTGTTGAAACTGAAAAGAACCGTAAAGAGTTATGTGATAGCAGCAACTCCAAAGCGCTATGTAAGAAGCTTGCAGCCCTTTGGTAGTGATGGTGACTTTTCCTCCTTAACACTGCCAATTATCTCTTAGCAATAAAGATGATTTAATTTTATGTTTGGTCTCAGTGTGTCGGCATCATTCTCCAAAGTCAGTAGGCACAAGCACGGAATGTCACGTTTTGGCTTAGGCCCGGCTGAGGTCAAAGCCTTGCCCCGACACCGAGTGAGTATCGGGGACCCACAGGACTGGGTTGGTGGGATGGCCGGAGGCACCAAAGAAGGACCTTGGGAGACCTTCTATTAAAAAACAGGAATGGGAAAGTTTATTGGGTTGCTCCCCTAGTGAGGGGCAACCAGGAAGCAGCCCCTGGTAAGTGCCAGCTCAGAGCCAGCAGCATAGAATGCTGCAGGCTCACTGATGGTACAGCTCTGCTCTTAAAGCTACAGCAACAGATAACAGATGTTCTGCTGCGCTGGAAGTCTGGTGGTCTTTACTCTCGCAGCTCACCTTCTCCACCTGCCTCCTTCCCAAGGATGGGAGGAATTGGGAGGCTCTTTGTGAGTTGCTTGTAGCCTTCGGCGCTCAGGGGTCCCTGGTCTTGACGAGTAGGCTTCCTAGGTGGTCTTCCACAGGATTGGGGAGCGTTGGATCAAGGTAATGGGGTCTGGGCAGCAGTTGAAGAATGGAGAACAGTGGTGGGGAGAAGGGGGTCCGGGAGCCCTGCTTATATTGGGTCCCAGAGGGCAGCATCTACTGGGGTTAGCCAATCAAGGCACATTCCTCACAGGTACAGCAGGTGAACTGTCATACCTGCCAGGTAGGGGCAGTTATTTAACTGAGATGCTAGGGATAGCCAATCAAAATTGAGGTGGTTGAGGCTGGTCAGGCTGGTCAGAGGCCATCTTTGCTCACTTGATGGGAGGGGTAGGAGTGGGTGAGTGGGATGTGGCCCTGGGGTCACCTACAGGTCAGTCCCTCAGGCTAGTATGAGGGACGCTAGTTATGGGGTGCATTTTGAAATCCCCAACAGTTCTTTTTGCTAGGTGCCACAACCTCAACTCATCTCACTGTCCCGCAGTTCCCATGGAACATGAACAGCTAAGCATGTATCCTATTATGACACTGAGGGGTAAACCTAGCCATGCAATGAGGACTAAGCACATTATTATTATTATTATTATTGTTACTAACACATAATTGAGGTTGTATTCAAGGAGACTGGCCCCATCCTGCAGAGTAAATTCAGATGTTGTGCAATAAACTGGTTGGCAAAATCTTAGACTAATGAACTTACACTATATCTTCAGCAGATAAAAGGAAAACTGAAGAAAACGGAGACTTTATATTCCTTAAAAGGAAAAAATGCACACCATACTATTAATTACAGAATAAACTTGTAAAACTTCTTTCTCTTCTGTACCTAACAGCAAAACATCACAAATGAGGACCTCCTAAGAAACCTGAAATATTACTCAAGATATTTATAACAACACACTCATAGGATGAAAGGGCAAATTCTTCATGAGAATGTTAAATTTAGGAAGGAAAGTGACCTCATTCATCATTGAGGATTACTCTTCCTAGCAAGGATTACAATGTATACATTTTTAGTAGCCTGTACACTTACGGAGGGGAATTGCACCTTCTCCTGGGGTGTAAGAGGGAAACATTTAGCCCATAGCCAGTATTCCCTTGCTGGAGACCTAGCAGTTCCACCCGTTTAACTCCTTAAGGCCTGGGGTTTAGCTCTGTTGGCAGAGTCCAGCTCCTCACTGAGGCACTAGGTCTGATCCCCAGAACCAAAGAAAGGGAAGGGGAACATGGCATCCCCCTCCCGAGGCAGTCCGGACACAAGGAGCCATTAAAAACCCTTTGAGAGTGGCTATGAGTTGGACCCAACTAGACATCACCTAACAACAACCACAGGGTACTCTGTAATCTCTTTGACACAGGAAGCGGACATTAGGACGCGGATTCCATCGCTGCTAGGAAGGATCCAAGCAGGAAAGCACTGAGAGGTCCACGACCAGGAAAGGGGATGACTACAGTGCAGAGTACCCAATGGGGGTTTCAATCGGGGCAGGGAGCCCAGGGGCAGTACGGTACCTGCAGCAATGCAGAGTCTGATAGGGACACAAAGCTGAGCAAAGGGGAACGTGGCAGAATAGTAGGTAGAATGTGGCAGAATCCATGTGGATCCATCCTCCCCTCCCTCCTGAATCTTCAGCCCCTTTTTGTTTCTGTCTGACATCCTCCTTCTACCATATACTAACTGGAGGCTGGGCCTGAAAGACCCAGCAAAGGATTACCCTCTACTTGGGAAAAGGAGGTAGGGACGTGGGTGAGATGCATTCCCAGCCTCAGATTCTGTCTTGGGACCAGACTCTGTGAGCAGGTACTCAGCCATGCTGTGGAAACGCTCGTGAGGGGCTGAGCACTGACTGGGTGAACTATTTGCTGATGAGTCGCATGTGTCTCCCAATGATGGGAGATGTTGGGAGGAAGCAGGAGTTTAAACAGACTGAAACCTCTTCAGCTAAGGTCCCATGGTAAAGTAGTGACAGAGCCAGGACTGTTGGACACCAAGTTCTTATTCTTCCCTGACCAAACCACCAATATCCTGCTATTGGCCTGGCACGCAGTAGTCTGGAAAATGCCAACCTTCCTCACCTGCCCCCCTCCAAATTTTCTACAATCTTACTTGCTCTCTTCTCCACTCCTCTCTCCACATAAAAGGCCATTGAGGGACTGTGGGAAGGCAAGGTGAGTGCAGAGACTGAAGGCAGGGTGGATGAGAGGCAAAGGCTGTAGAACCTCCCCAAAGAAGGCAAGCAGGGCAAGGACACCCTTCATATGCAAATGCTTCTCATTTAAGTACAGTACTTTGATTTGCTCAGGGCTCTTTGCTAACATCTTGGGTCATTGTGACAGGAGCAAGGAAAGACTGTCCCAGGTGTGGTGGGGGAGAGGAGGCATCTAGTGAGTGAGACCCCATGGGGAATGGGTGCCCAGGGAGGCTGGAAATGAATCAGTTCCCCAGTTGGAAGCCAGGTCCATGCACCTGGTCATCCCCAAGGGCCTCCTGTCTCAAGGTCGCTCTCCTGCTCCCTATTTTCACCTCTCATTCTCAGTCTCCCATCTCTGCCCTACCCCCTCTTGTCTCGGCATTGACCCCTTCCCCAACTTCCAATTCCACAGGCTCTGCCTCAGTTTCCCTGTTGATGTTTGTTTTCTTTAAGGAAAAAGAATGTTGTGGGTAATTTGTTACAATAGAAAAGTGTGAAATACTTAAACCATAAGTAATTATGTGTATATGTTAACAAAATACTTGTAATCAACACTTAGGGCAGGTGTCGTTTAATAGTGGCCCAAAACAATCATATGACATCATGGTTTGGTTGCTGTTGTCGGTGGTGGTGGTTGTGGTAGTGGTGGTGTGAAAGTGGCATTCACAAATCCATGTTTCACAGCTGACACTCATACATGTCATTCCATTGTCTTGATAATTTTTAGCAGTTTAATTTATGCTGGGGCACAAACTCAATGTTACCCTTAACAACGTTTGTGACTCTAAAGAATGTATTTCCTTTGAAATCTTAGTTTCATTTGAATAGGTTCTGCAACTTAGGAAGTATTCACAGAAGTGTGTACATAAAATAGATTGGGCCTCCCTCATTTTCCTTTAGGAGGGGCAAGGTGACCTCTTCTGTTGTTGGGGATTTTTAAAAGCACCCTATAAATAGGGTGACCTCTGGCTGACGCTTAGGCCACATTCTACTCACTCTTGATCCCTCCTCCCATCCAGTGACCAAAGACGGCCCCTGACCAGCCTGACCCTGTCCCAACCACCTCTACTTTGATTGGCCCCTGATTGGCTCCTAAGGTACCCTACCTGATTGGACCCCTACCTACCCTACCCACCAATACAAATTGCACCTCAGAATCACCATATTTAAATAACGGTCCCACCTGGCGGGTATGACAGGTAAACTGTCATACTTGTCAAGGAATGCACCCTGATTGGCTGCTCCCAGTACACACCCCCTCCCAGAAGTCTACAAACACAGGCTCCTTGACCCCACCTTTACTCTATTGTTGTCCACCTGCTGCCCGGACCCCATCACTGTGATCCAACGCTCCCCAATCCTGTGGAAGACCACCTAGGAAGCCTACTCGTCAAGACCAGGGGCCCCTGAGCGCCGAAGGCTACAAGCAACTCACAAAGAGCCTCCCAATTCCTCCCATCCTTGGGAAGGAGGCAGGTGGAGAAGGTGAGCTGCGAGAGTAAAGACCACCAGACTTCCAGCGCAGCAGAACATCTGTTATCTGTTGCTGTAGCTTTAAGAGCAGAGCTGTACCATCAGTGAGCCTGCAGCATTCTATGCTGCTGGCTCTGAGCTGGCACTTACCAGGGGCTGCTTCCTGGTTGCCCCTCACTAGGGGAGCAACCCAATAAACTTTCCCATTCCTGTTTTTTAATAGAAGGTCTCCCAAGGTCCTTCTTTGGTGCCTCCGGCCATCCCACCAACCCAGTCCTGTGGGTCCCCGATACTCACTCGGTGTCGGGGCAAGGCTTTGACCTCAGCCGGGCCTAAGCCAAAACGTGACATTCCGTGCTTGTGCCTACTGACTTTGGAGAATGATGCCGACACACTGAGACCAAACATAAAATTAAATCATCTTTATTGCTAAGAGATAATTGGCAGTGTTAAGGAGGAAAAGTCACCATCACTACCAAAGGGCTGCAAGCTTCTTACATAGCGCTTTGGAGTTGCTGCTATCACATAACTCTTTACGGTTCTTTTCAGTTTCAACAAAAATGGAATCTGGCACTGAACAAACAAGTGAACAAAGAAGATATAATCACTTGAACTGGCATCTGCGGGAAGCCACGTTAGATTCATAGAGCTGATTTTATAACGGTATCGTGTCACTTAGGTTGAGCTTCTTTCTTGAACATGTTGTCAGGGTATCAGGGACAGAAGATTTCGTCGAACATTCTCCCTCTCCTCCTGCTCCTGTCACATGAAAGGAGATATTAAAGGGATGTTTAGTATTTAGGTAAATGTCATACATATTTCAGCAAACAAAATACCTAATGCTTGAATCAACCCTTAGTTTTCAATTTGAAAAATGCACCACTTACAGCATTCATCATAAGTCTTCCTTGCAAGATGGCCATTTGTCTTCTAAATTCGCTATGCTCACCGGTGAGAACACGCTCATGATGTTTCTCCAGGTCCTCGGTTTTCTAAAACAAAAGGCCACGTTCAGTTAGAAGCCACCATTTTTCATCTTATTTGACAACCGTAAATGGCTACATTTCAAAAGGAGTAATGATTAAAATTCAAGTGGCGGTCATTATTTATGCTAATCCAAAAATATTCCGTGTCCTGTGTGAAGATCAAAATACTCACTAAGAAACACAGGCACTTGTGACTGAGTCAAATATTCTTATAATAGGAGACACAACACATAGTTCAAATAGGGACGTTTAAGGTTAGGATGGAACAAATAAAGCGTGTAAGTCATACATTAATAAATGCCATGATTTTGATATCCCTGATTAAAGTTTCAAACCATGGGATATTGGGCTAGAGGTGTGGTTAGTAGGGAAGTGTTTGTCTAGCATGCATGAGGCCCTGGGTTTGGTCCCCAGCACCACACCAAAAAAGAAAGAAAGAAAGAAAACAAACAAATGCAAAAAAAAAAAAAAAAAAAAAAAAAAAAAAAAAAAAAAAAAAAAAAAAAAAAAAAAAAAAAAAAAAAAAAAAAAAAAAAAAAAAAAAAAAAAACCAAACACAAACAAACAAACAAAAAAAACCACCAGAATAAAACCCCCCAAACAAAACAACATTAGAAATTAACCCACTGATTTTCACTAAGGCAATGTAACGTGACTACCCTAGAGGGAATTAAAGAAGCTGTAGCACAACCACAACGACATATGAAAACTAAAAATTAAGACTGAAATGCATACTATTCATTCAGCAAACAGCACAGCAATATACATTATGTAAAAAAATCAAATGTGTCAAGTTCTATGGAGAAATTATAACATTATAAAATTAATACGTGATCTTTTCCACATTCTGGTGACATAGAGCAAACACATAAACAGAAATAACACACAAATTCTGTAATCGGAATGGAAGGGCATTCTGATGCTGGCCTACGCATGTGAAAATGGAGCTTAATGCCTATCAAGCTGGCAAAGGAATAAGATTTCAATAAGATTCTGAATCGTAATAAGGAACACACCTTTGCGGAGCAGCGGTCAACGTGTCTGCAAAGAGCATGCTAGACGCACACATAACAGTAGGTAATTCTCAGCTCACAAAATGTTACTCCTCCACTTACCTCTTCACTCTGTTGCACATCTGGGCACTGTCTTATAATTGTAAGTGGCCACATAAAACAATTTGTTGTCGGTCAATAATATAAAAACCAAATGTGCCATGAAATACTCAGGAAATAAAGGATATATCTCTCACTAGCTCCACTCAAAAACAGATTGTGACAGCCGGGCGTGGTGGCGCACACCTATAATCCCAGCAGCTTGGGAGGCGGAGGTGGGAGGATCCCAAGTTCAGACCAGAGGTAGTCTGCCTAACTTAGCGAGACCCTGTCTCAAAAAGTTAAAAAAAAAAAAAAAAAAAAAAAAAAAAAAAAAAAAAAAAAAAAAAAAAAAAAAAAAAAAAAAAAAAAAAAAAAAAAAAAAAAAAAAAAAAAAAAAAAAAAAAAAAAAAAAAAAAAAAAAAAAAAAACCAGATCGTGAAACAATAGACCTATGACCACACTGTTAATAAAGTTATCAATTTCCTACAAGATATGCCTCTCTCTGGGTAAAACTGCCAATTTGCCATATCCTGTTTTGAATGATACCAGTCACGTTTAGTAGGTAATATGTTAAACTGGAACAATGATACTATGTGGAGAATGCTTGAGAATTTTTGAGGTATAAGCACAAGGTTTTTAATGTAGGTTTGGACAGAACATAAGTATTTCCATCTTCCACATATATGGTACGTTCTGTAAGAGTGCATTTTGTTACCAAATACAACAGACCTTCATGTACTGATCCCATAATGCTTTAAAGGTTTTCATGTGCTCGCAATGAACAGCGTGAGCTTCTTGAGAAGCCTTTATTTGCTGTTGAATTATATCCTACAAATATAAAAAGAAAAAGATGTAATAACAATTTGGAGGGGATATAAAGCTTACCCAAAAGGATGTCCATGCTAAATTTGAACATGATAGCGTGAAGTAAACTTTTTAAACATCTTCTCACTTAACACACATTCTGACCATGTTTACATAATAACTTGTGTTCATCAGTACCACACTGAAGTTATACACTAATTCTCTCTCCCGTCCCTTTTCCAGGAAGATTTCCTTCTTAGCAATATTCTAAACATGTCTTAGCTCTTGAAAACTTGAAAACCCATGCATCTGATGCTTCCAATACCGCGGGACCTTCTGTTCCTCCACCAATGATCTTGACACATCCTGGTCATTAGCTACTCCCTCATACAGCAAACTGCTGTATTGTGTCAGTCCCACTAACTGCAGAATCCATGTAACACTACTGACAGAAAAATTATTCTATAAGAAACACATCTCGCGTACTGTTCTGAACCAATTTAAATACACCGATCAAACAGGAACACATTTGATCCTCAAAACAACTCCAGGAGGTAGGGACTCTCAGTATGTTCCCTTTCACTGAGAGGGAAACAGAGGCATAGAGATAACTAAACTTGCCTGTGGCCTCGTAAGTGGCAAAGGTGAAAACAGAGCTGGAGCCACAACAGTGAGGCTCCAGAGGACAGGGTTCTGACCACTGCCCCATACTGTTTCTCTGATTTTTTTCTTAACGTCCAGCCGCTACTTCCCTAGCCTTGCAGGTCACCCTCTCCAGCACTGCAGCTCAGAAGTCTCCAAAGGACCTAACATCCCCGGAACAGGCACTTTTCACTGTCCAATACCCCATCCCTAGGTTTCACATTGTCAGCCCCAGCTTAAAGTACACGGTCAGTCACCAGGCCTCTGTCCTTGCATATATATACCCAGCCCGCTTGCTTCTCCCTCTATCCACGTGCTTGCCTGAACCCAGGCCTCTCAAGCCCAACCCTCCACCTGCTCTGCTGCAACCATGCTGACTGCTCCCACCTTAAATTCCTGCTCGCTTTGTCAGGAACCTCGGCTGGACCCTGACACTGCTTGGCATGTGCACTCCACTCGCACTTCCATTCACTGGTCCACTCTCAGGAAATGATTCCCTGCCTTCCCCTCTGCCCTAAAGGCCACACCTGCTCTGCTCCCTATGCTTATTCCTAACCCATGACCTTGCCATCTCACTAAAGAAACAGAAGCCACCCAAAGAGGATGTCTGGTCTCCTGTCACTGCCTCTTCCACTGCCTTTGTCCATCCAGGCTCACGTCCTTCACCTTCTCGCCTCAGTTTTTGCAAGAACTATCACTACTTGAGATTTTGACACAATAGATTAGTGAAGTATGAGGCTGAGCCTGATACCAACAGCTAGTATATCTCTTTGTTCCTTGACTTTCTTCGCATCCGCATTCCACGTCAGAACCAAAGATTCAAGCTCCTGAGAATATGCTTGATAAACCCTTTTCCTGTAAAAGATAACAACAAGCATTGTGGTACAACATAGCAGTAAGAAGAAAGCAAAACACATTCAAGATGCAATAGACTTGCCGTGGTTTATGCTGTCAGCATAGGAGGGGAAAGTAGCAACTAAAATCTTCTGAGGGGAAACAGGGAAATAAAATGGATGACTTCATCTTACTCCAAGGATATCTGCTCCTTATTGGCTAAGAGGGGGCTGGGATTTAGCTCAGTTGGTAGAGCGCTGTGCTGCAGTCTCTGAGGCCCCGAGTTCAATTCCCAGCACCCCCAAAATGGGAGAAGGGCCTGGCAATCCACTCCCAAGGCAATCCTGAAACAGTCAGCCATTGAAAACCCTATGAGGGTCGCTATGAGTCGGATGCCGACTCGACAGCACCTAACAACAACAACTGGCTAAGAGAGCCTTATCTCTAGGAAACTCTGGAAGACTAATGGTGTAAATGTTCCATAAGAATGCACCTGATAGACAAGAAGAGCCTCTTACTTGTTTTTCTTTTCTGAAGAATGGATTCAATGAAGATATTACATAGGCTAATCCGCAAAGATTTCCAAAGAGGACTATTTCACTGTTCCCCACCTTGACACAAGGAAGGTTTTGTACCAGGGAATGGCAAAGCCCACTGAGTAAATTGATACATCATTCGTGATAGAAGGTTTACCTGTTTCTGTGCCACTGAATACAGTTCATTACTACAGGACTAACGGTTTGAGACACTTAACTTTAACACATCAAGCACATTCACGGAAGGACTGTGAACTTCTCCGTGTTAAGCAAAACTCAACTGTAATCTGGAAGGACAAAAGGTCACCTTTATTGACCTCTAGGAAATTCAACTCAATTTGTTTATGATGTGAGGACATGGGATGAAAGTAATTATGTTCGGTAGGAGAATCAAGCCAAACCTATTTCCCAATGGAGCTGCCAAGAGACAGAAGATCATAGCTATTTCTTAAAGTAGCGTGTACTCATCAAGACTAGCAAATGACACGAAGAATCTGGCTCCAAAATACCCCGAGTCTTACCTTTCTTCATACTGGACTTTCAGGAGATGCTCAACTTTCTGCTGAGTGGTCTTGACAGAAGCACTTATATTCATATTAGTACTTTTTCTCTTTTCCTGAAGAAACTTCTTAAAGTCCTCTGCATTGAAAATACACCCTCATGAGCATTTATCGCCAAGTCAGTAAGGGTGACGTCGGGTCAGCAGTATTGGAAAGACGTGTACTATTAACCAATGAATGTCATTTCAAAAGTCAAGATTATCTGCTTCCTTCCTCTCAGTGAAACTTTACAGTGGCTACTACCTCAGTTTGAAGCTTCATACTTGTATTTCATTCTTTATACTGAAGATGCAAAACACGGCTAAGGGGGAAAGAGTTGCAATTTACTGAAAGTTATGAAAAGGGTCTCAAAGGCAGTGCTTAATTTCTTTATGGGAAAATATTCACAAAGGGCTGATTTTAAACAAACTCACCAAATATCCTCCAATTCAAGGACACATTTAGAGGGATTATTGTCGGGCTGCATTATGGAGAACCCAAACACCATTCCGTTTACAAAGCGTTCCAAAGGCACAAAGATAACTAGGTACCCAGATAAGAAAATTGTATTTTAATGTAGCCAGTGAGGCTCCTACATAAATTTGGCGACAGAATTAAGACCAGGAGAAGTTTAAGGAAATGAACCAATGTATTCACGGACAATTCCTAAATGCTGACTGTAAATAAGACAAAAACCTCTAAATTGATTCTGACTCTTTGCTCAGAGTGTGACCTTTAACCCAGTTAGTGTAACTGAGATCTGACGGAGCAATTTAAAACTTGGGTTTGATTCTGGTCCTACAGCCCTCACATGCTAACAACATTAGTTCTCCAATGCAATAAGGAGCTATTTCAGAGGGTTCGGTTGGCATTGCCCCCGTCCACAGAAGAGAAACGGGACAGGCATACAAAGATAGCTGAAATGGAAATATAAAAATCAGATATTAAAAGCAGATATGTCAGCGCAGCCCGGCACGGTGGTGCACACCTGTAATCCCAGTGACTTGGGAGGCGGAGCCAGGAGAATGGAGAGTTTGAGGCCAGAGCCAGCCTGTATAACTCACCAAGACCCTGTCTCAAAATGGGAAAAAAAAATTAAGAAACGGGCTGCAGGTGCAGCCCCGTGTGGTAGAGCACTTGCAAAGTATGTGCGAGGCCCTGGGATCAATCCCTCAGTACCGGAAAACCAACCAACCAAACAACAACAACAAAATCAAAGAACCTCCACCAGATATATCACCTAGTACATGACAGAATCGGGACTAGCGATTGATTATTTCGTCCAATTTTTCTCCTGGCATTTCACGGTGTATCAAATAAAAGCAGCACTCTTACCTCACAATTGTAAGCACCATGTTTTCACATCAACAATTGAAATGAGTAAGAACACCTACAAAGTGAGTTGATAAACACTTACATAACGTGCTGTGTGTGAGAGCAAGGCAATAAACCCATTCCTGTGGTCCAGCTGGTTAATACTTCCCGGTTTAAAAGAACAATTTCCTGAAACTGCAAAAGTCTCCTAAAACCTACCTCGGATTTCTTCAAGCATTTTCTGTGTTTCATTCCTGCAAAGAAATCACAGTAGCTTTTTAATGAAATGTCAATGTCTTGTGCCGAGGGGTTTACAAGGAATGTACATGTTGCTTGAGCAGAAGTTGACTTTCCCAAAGCACTTTATGAGTAGGCAAAAAGGTACTTGAAACACATCACCTCATGTCCAGCTCATCTGATCCTGAAGAAGGCCTGTCCTCCTCACTGCTTTCGATTACTAGGGTGTCTGTTGCATTGAAAAGTTAAAAAGAAAAACATTTTCAAATGAAGTGTGCTCTTTTGATCATCCCTCAAGGAGAAATATCTTCACTGTGGACTTTCCCTGGCTCTTTGCCAGCAAAAGGTTTTGAAGCAGACAACCGTGGAATCCCTTACGTGCAGGTCAGGAGAAATCAGGCCAGAGCCTGGGAACGTTTTGTGCAGGCCTTTGGGCGAGCCTTGCAGGGCCAACGTCCTGCAGGGGAGACTGGCTGGGAGTAGGGGCTGGCTGCAGGGACCCAGAGGAGCTGCTCTGTGAGCGGGGTAGGGGTGCCGTGGGGTGGGACCATGGGATAGGAAAGAGAAAGCCCCCCCAAGCCCGCTAGAGAAGCAAGAGGTTTCAGTGTTGGACACGTCCCGGAATCCCAAGCAGTGACCCCAGACCCTGGCTGCTCATGCGCTCCAGCTGCCAAGAGATGGGCCTGGGCCAGACTGTCCCCTGGGGCGGGAGCAGCCTGTCGGGGAGCGAGGGCGGAGGGGGGGGGGGAACTCCCGCCTGCAGGCCTGCTTTTACCAGGGCTCTCCACGCCCTTGTCACAGGGGGTCCGGCTGCGGCTGCGAGCCTCCGTCCGGGCTGCAGCAGCTCTCCCCAAGCTCTTTCTCGCCTTGGGCGGCATGGTTGAGGTCTTTCCTCGCTAGAAAGGACTCTGGACCGCTGCGCCTGCGGAGCCAGGCAAAATAGAGAAACGTGCGCGTTAAAGGAGAGCGGATCGACGGGCGGGGCGGGGCGGGGTCCCGAGCGAGAGCGGGAGGCCAGGGGGACGAGGAGGAGGCCAGCGGCCGGTCCCCTGGCGTCCAGGGCTGGGCTCCGCGCTCCCCCTGCCCCGCACGCCTCAGCCTCCATCCTCCTTTCTGGGTTCTCCCCCACCCCCCCGCCAGCTGGACGAAGCTTGGCCCTGACCCCGCCACCTAGGGCCTCCGTGTGAGGGCCGAAAGACCGGACAGAGGAGCGGCACAGTGACTGTGAAGCCTCTGCATCCGTCCTGCGCATGCGCGCCACACACGCGGCCTCCTCGCCTTCCTGGACGCTCCGGGGCCCCTCAGGGGCCCCAGGTGTCCTGCGCTGACTCGCCGCTGGGCGCGAGGGGCCTCGCGGCCGCCCCCCGCCCCCACCGCACCCCCCACGCCCCTCAGGTCCGAGGGCCCATTGGGAACGGACCGTTCCCGGCCGCCCTCAGGCACCTCACCCGGCCCGGCCCGGCCCGGCTGAGGCGACGACGCCCGGGGACGCCGCCTCACAGAGCAGCCCGGGCCCTTCCCGCGGGCCCTTCCCGCGGGTGCCCCACCCGCTCCTCCCTCATTCCCCGAGGACCGCGGACCCCCCCCCCCCACGCCCGACCCCGCTTCCCCGCTGCCGGCGCCTCACCGCGGGGTCCCGGACCACCACCCCGCGCCCACCTGGGGACCCGGGCACCAGCACACCACAAGGCTCCCCTGAGGGCGGCGTTCTCCCGGGGGCGGGGCGCGCGCGGCGACAGCCTTCGGCCTGCGCGGGAGTCTCGCTGATTGGCCGGCGCAGTGCTTCCGGGGGGCGGGGCCTCGAGGACCGCACCCGTGCGGCTGCGCACTCCAGGGGAAGACTGGGCCGGGGCTGCTGAGGCCTGGGCTGCCTCAGGCTCCCTGGGTCTCCCGCCACCAATCTTTTCTGGCTCCTCAACCCGGCCAGCGACTCAAGGACCCAGAGTGTGGGACTGGCCAGCCCCTGCCATCGCCTGCCTCCTTCCATCCACCCTTCCCAGCAGAGGACGAGTGCTGCGCTGGATCCTGGTGTCAGGTGTCCCTACCATTTGCGGGGCGAGGGAGCATCTGATTGCTCCACGTCCTGCCCACACACAAAGGGAGGGACGGGACGGAAACACACAGAGGCACTGAAGATACAGGCGGGAGAGAGGGGATAGATCCCCATGGATGCTGTCTTGTTCCACCCACTCCTATTCTGCCACGGCCGCCTTTGCTCAGCCTTGCGTCCCTAACAAGGCTCCACATTGCTGAAGGTACCATACCGTCTCGGGTTCCCTGCCCCATCCGAAACCCCCGTGGGTACTCTGCACTGTAGTCATCCCCTTTCCTGGTCACAGGCCTCTCAATGCTTTCCTGCTTGGATCCTGCCTAGCAGCAATGGGATCTGCGTCCTAACGTCCGCTTCCTGTGTCAAAGAGATTACAGAGTACCCTGTGGTTGTTGTTAGGTGACGTCCAGTCGGGTCCGACTCATAGCGACCCTCATAGGGTTTTCAATGGCTCATTGTGTCGGGACTGCCTCGGGAGTGGGCTGCCACGTCCTCCTCCCCTTCTTGCGGTGCTGGGGATCCGACCTGGGGCCTCAGTGCGGAGCAGGACTCTGCCAGCGGAGCTAAACCCCAGGCCTTTCCGAGTATAAAGGGATGGAAGTGCTAGGTCACCGGCAAGGGAATACTCGGTAAGGGCCAAGTGTTTCCCTCTTCTACCCCAACAGCAGGTGCAATTCCCCTCTTTAAGTACACAGGCTACAAAAAAGTTAGACATTGTAATCCCCGGTACACACCAGTCACAAAAGTCAGATACAAGTCACTTCTGACTTGTGCAATTACAAGAGCTGCTCAGAGTGCTTACCATCACAATTCAACTCAACTTGGAAAAGTCATACATACATGGATAACATCTCTTAAATCGTGCACACGTTTGTGGCACCCCTTGCGGACTCACCAGCACGTGCTGTAGTACGATCTATTAAAGTCGTCATTCTAAGACCCACAAAAGATAGTTCTTTTATTTATTATTATTATTTTTTTTTGTGGTACTGGGGGTTGAACCCAGGGCCTCACTCCTGCATGCTTTACAAGTGCTAGACCACTGAGCTGCGCCCCCAGCCCATTTATTTTTTTAACTTTTTTGAGACAGGGTCTCGCTAAGTTACACAGACTGCCTCTGGCCTCAAACTTGCAATCCTCCTGCCTCTGCCTCCCGAGCCGCTGGGATTACAGGCGTGTGCCACCATGCCCGGCCAAAAGATGGTTCTTTACTGTCCTTTTCTCTATTTGCCTGACCCATAATATGGTTGAGCTGTTGGGTTTGGTTTTGTTTGGTTTTGTTTTTCCCTTAACGCCTGTTGGCCGTTTGCCTTTCCTTCTACATTAAAATACCCATGTTGAGGAACTGACCATTTTTCAACCTGAGAAGGTGTGTGCCTTTCGGATTTGGGTAAGTGCTTTACCTATTGGGATACAGTCTTTGTGGTTGTGTTTCCCTGTGCACTAGTAGATAGATTTGTCTTTCCTCTGAGGCGGTCAAGAAAAAGCCTCTATTTTCCTCTTTTATTTTTCTCAGTGTTAGGATGGAACCCAGGGCTTTGCAGATGCTAGGCAAGCTCTCTGCCACTAAGCTACATCCCCAAGTCTCTAGTTCCTAATGAGGGCTTTGAGATTTCATTTTGCATTCTACAAGTGTGTGTTCATCTGCAATTGATTTTTGCGCCTGAGGTCGTGTGGAGATCCAACTGCCTTTTGTCCCTTCCTGTGTGGAAGCTCAATTTCCCCATCCTCATGTTTTGAATACTCTGCACTTTCCCCCTACCAGCTCATTTGTGACAAACCATCCTCTTTCGCCCCCACTGATTGGAAATGCCGCTGTCCTTAGGATGCCCTAGCGTGCCAGGTGTTCTTCAGTCTACTTCTGGCCTTTCCATCTCATTCCGTCGGTCTGTCTGTGTCTTTACGTTCTGGGACCATGGTGTGGTGTTTGAATTACGGAGGATTGGCACCATGCTGTGGTATCTGAGGGAATAAGGGGCCTCTCCCCTGACAGAGCTGCACAGTCCTGACATAACGGAGGCCATCAGATGACCAAATAGGGGAAGGCAAACTAACCCCCAAAGGTCAAGCGTCCCTGAGATTCCCACCTCCCAAACTCACTCCTTCCTCTGCTTTTCCTCTCAAGAAGCTTTCCCTCCTCAGCTGCGGACAAAGTACCTACCCGCCTTATAAACACCCCAGTGGCACTCAGCTCTGGGCAGCAATAGCAGCCTCCCTCTATGCTCCAACTCAGCTGCCTGGGTGGCTCTTTTCCCATCCCCCCTCTTCACCTGCCCTGAATAGATCTTGTTCTTCCATGACTCACACTGCCTACTCTCATGTCTGTGGACCCTTCCCCCACACACACATTTTTTGTTCCTATCAGCATATTGGAGAAGGACCTGGCAATCCACTCCCAAGGCAATCCCGAAACAGTCTGCCATTGGAAACCCTATGAGGGCCACTATGAGTCGGATTCCGACCCCACGGCACCCAACAACAACAACAACAACAACAACAACAACAACAACAACATCAGCATATCGGAGGGCAGTTCTCCCTCTGAGCTCTTCAGTGTGTCCCCCTATTTGGGGAGGGGAGATGTTCTAGGTTCCGTGGTCTCCTAGCTTCCAAGAATCTCACATTAGCTATGATTTTACCCATTCTCTCTCTCTACCCGCTCTGTCTTTGCGACTCCCTTCTCTTTCTGTCTTCCCTCTCATTCACACTTGAACATCTTCAAGTTTCCGTCGCCTGAAAAGCCCCTGGGCCTTATTCATAACCAGTGCATTCCCACCACCCTCTCCCCTTGGCATCAACGTTCAATCTACAAAGAGTCGTTTATACACCTGGCATCCGCTTCCTGCAGCAGGACCACTGTGGCGTAGGATCCTGCCAGATCTCGGAAGCTAAGTAGAGTCGGGCCTGGTTACTACTTGGATGGGCGACCGCCTGGGAACACCAGGTGCTGTAGGCTTGGGAGAAGGACCTGGCAACCCACTCCCCACCCCACCGCCCCCCAAAAATCACAAAACAAACAAACAAACAAACAAAAAAACCAATCAGCCACTGAAAACCCTATGAATAGCAGAGAAGCACCAATACCACCCTCTCGGCTGTTGCACATAGTGTCTCTATGAGTCGGACACTGACTTGACGGCACCTAACAACAATGTGATCCTTAACCCACTGGAAACTGGCTTAGGGTCCCTATGTCTCTTCCAACAGGGCTCATACACAGAAATCACCAGAGAACCTCTATGGGACTATATCAAATGGGCTTTCTTTTCTTGTTCTTCTTTTTTTTTTTTTTTTAATGATTCATTTCTATGTGTTTTTGTTTTCTTTTCAAAATAAAGGACATCGAACCCAGTGCCTGGCACCTGCTAGGGAAGTGCTCTATCACTGAGCTGCAGCCCCACCCTCTTTCCTTTTTTATTTTGAGACAGGGTCTCCCTGAGTTGGGAAGGCTGCCTCTGGCCTCAAACTCATGATCCTCCTGCCTCAGTCTCCCGAGTGCCTGGGTTTACAGGCCTCAGCCACAGTGCCCGACTCAAACTGGCATTCCATGGACCTCATCTCACTTGATTCTCAGCATTAGTCAACACTGTTGGCCGCTCTGCTTTTTCTTGTCTTTCCCCTCCTGCCCTCCTGTGACTTCCATAGCTACATGTCTCCTGTTCCTCTTGTTCTTCATTCTGGCCACTTCTCGGTCCCTTTGCTAGCTCTCCTTCCGACAAGGGGCCCTTACCTGATGGGACTTCTGGGAACCTGCCTTGACTCAAGCCTCTTCCAGATTTACTGACTTTGAACGTGGTTTTTTTATGCTTGTGGCTCTGTTGTTGTTGCTGTTAGGTGCCGTCGAGTCGGGCCCGACACATAGCGACCCTCACAGGGCTTTCAGTGGCTGCCTGTTTCAGGATGGCTTCGGGAGTGGGTTGCCATGCCCTTCTCCCATTTTGGGGCTGCCGGGGATCGAACCCAGGGCCTCAAACAGCACAGAGCAGCACTCCACCAATTGAGTTAAACACTGGCTCTCACATGATGGAGGGTCTTGGAACCTGGCTTGACTCAAGACTCTTCTAGGTTTATACATGTTCGATATTTTCATCTACACATGTGGCTACGGTTACCCTTACCATCAGAGTTCCTCAAAGTGTGGTTCCGTCGGCCAGGCCCATTATCAGCATCATGGGGAAAGGCGGCGGTGGGGGTGGGGAGCTGTTAAAATTCAGATTCTCTTGGCTCCCCCAGAGGGGCCTACCCACTTGGCTCTGTGAGTAGGGACTTGGGCTCTGCATTTCAAATGGCCTCTCCGGGTCATTCTCATACCCACTAAGGTTGGCACCATTCCCTGACCAGCAGTCCTGGACTGTCAAGCTGACATCAACAGCGGCAGCTCAACACCTCCATCTGGTGGCTGTCCAGCACCATCGTCTTATGCTTGAAAATGCAGTCCGTGCATGTTGGGAGATGATGAAACACGTGAAAAACAAGAACAGAAGAGTCAAGAACAAAGGATGGGACTGGTGTAACCGTCCGCAAACAGTCAAGATTGAATTGTATTGCTGTATGGTTTTTCTAGCACCAAAGTACAGCTCCTCTATGTTAACGTTTTGGGGTAAATCAAATCGGCACCTTTCAGTTCTCAGCCACCCGCCTGCAAACACAGGTATTGGACAACTGGCGTCCGTGGAGCCTGACGCCAAGTTTCTGACTTCTAACCGTGGCGCCGATGCATTTAGTGAATTTACAGAGTTAGCCTTCCTGAGGGTAGCTAAGAAAGAGCCTTGTCCTCTCCAGTAGAATATAATACAGGGCCCTCTCACGCCGTGGTCCCCAACCCTTTTACCCCAGAGACCGGTTTCATGGAAGATAAATTTTCCCCAGGCTGGGGAAGGGGATGGTTTCAAGATGATTCAAGTGTTTGGGAGAGGCTGTCAATACACATATAGCTTCCCTCCCGGGCCGGCCACTCACCTGCTGTGCGGCGGCTTCCTAACAGGCCATGGCCCAGTACCGGTCTGGGTGGCCCAGGGGTTGGGGACCTCTGTTTTAAGGTAACTTCAATTTGATGTTGATGTCTTTATTCTAGTTATACACATGATACATTTCCACGTTACAAGTGGAAATCAAATCCATGAAGGAAATGAGAATCCCCTGCAAGTCCACTCCTCAGAAAGAACACACCATGTAAAACATAGGGTTTTATTTCCTTTCCTCCTTTCCTCTCTCTAGACTGCTAGAGACGTTGCTATGGATTGAAACTCAGATCCTCCTCAGAGGTCATGTGTTTGAGTGCTTGCTCCCCAGGTGGTGGCAGTGTTAGTGGGAGCCTGTGGATCTTTGGGAAGTGGGGCCTAGCTGTCGGACGTGGATCACTGGGGGCGGACCTCTGAATGTTTTACCCGGTCCCCCAGTTCCAGTAAGCATTCTCTGCTTCCTGATGCCATGATGTGAAGTCCTCCCCCACAGGCCCTGCTGCCCTGCCTCCCCGCCACAATGGACTGACATCCTCTAAACGTTGATCCATTAATAATGTCTGTCCTCCCCTAAGTTGTTCCTGGCTGGTATTTTACCACAGGGTTGCACAAGCTGACTAACACAGGTAGCCTCAGATAGATATGTAAATTTCCCTTACATCTTCTAAATGCATTTTTAGCCTTATACACGCCTAGGTTTGTTAACATCCTTGCCATTTTTCTTTGCTTTGACCCGTACTTTTCCCTTTCTTCATCTCCTTTCCGCAATCCTAGGTTTCAAGATTTGGTTCACTCTGGTCACACTCTCCCGACTGCGGAGTACAAGTGATAGGTTGAAGGTGAGCCTCCTGCATACTGTTTGCTTCCAATTCTCCTCCTTATGACCCTCCATATTTCACTACCTCAAGGAAACACACCAACGTGCTGGGTGAAGGACGATGGGCCAGGACTCCAACTTCCTTTCCTGTACTACAGGGTCACGTGATTGGAGATGGTTTCCTGTAGCGACCCCTAGTGATGATTCTCTATCCTTCCTCTTCTCTGTGCATAGTAAACACTGGCTGAGAGTCCCCTCCATCACCATGGCATTTTACTACTGAAAAGAGGATATGCGATCAAAAAGCACAGAGAAACTCCACCACGGGCCCCAGGAGATAATCTACAGATAACACACTACCGATGCACCAAGGTTTTGTGACTTGCCTCGGTGCCGAGCGTTGGAGGAGCACACTGCCAACACTCCTCCATCAAAATCATTGCTCATTTACTCCTCTAATTAGGTGCACTCAGGACCAGACATTTTTGCAGTCCTTTAGGAGCCTGTGGTGTCAACGTTTTCCTAGACCATTTGACGGGTCAAAACAATCACATGCTTTGCTTCCTTGTTCGATCTCTTGAAGACCTCAAAAAGAGGATCTGGACTTTAGAGAACTTCTCAGTAGATGAGATATTGGTGTGGGATCCTGGGGTATGATTAGGAGTTTAACAGATAAACGAGGAAGGAAAAGAGCATGCAAGCATCTGCAAATATAGGGGCATAGAAAATAGTCTTACTAGGAGTAGTCATTAGGGAAATGCAAATAAAATCACAGTGACACCAGTTAACTCCCCACATGTATGTATAAGGGAAGTTAGCAGTTGTGGTTGAGCATAGGATGAAATCGGAAGGCTTATACATTGGTGGTGGGAATTCAAGATGCTGTGGCTACTGTCCTAAAATCTCTCTTGTGGTCCTTGGAAAAATTAACCATGAAATTAACATATAATGCAGTCATTCTGCTCCTAGGTATATGCCAAAAAAGCTCAAAAGGGACATTCAACCAAATATAAGTACCTGAATGTTGACAGCAGAGCTAGGCACGACTGCCAAGTGGAAGCACCCGTGTTATCTCAAAGCGATGAAAGGATAAACAAAGTGCAATCTGTCCACACCATGGAATGTTATGCAGCCATCAAAAGGAATGAAGTGCTCATTCGTGCTACAACCCGGATGGACTTTGAAATCATTTTGAATGAAATAGGCCCGACATAAAAGGTCACTGTGGCACGTTTCCATTTATATGAAGTACACAGAAAAGGGACATCCGAAAGGTTGGTACTTAGAAATCAGGTTTGTCTTATCTAATGCGATTAGAGAGCATGTTAGTGGTGACAGGGACTGAAGGGAAGTGGGAATGAGGCGCGACTTCTTGATGGGCACAGGCTTTGCTAGACAAATATGGAAACATGGGTCGTTGTCATCCTGTTTTGCCACTCCCCTGAGAAGGAAAGAGTTGGATCTTCCCAGCTGCTCGACCACCTGCAGTGTGCTGTTTCCAGTGGAGTACGTGGAGACAGGTGGATTCACGGATCCCGAGTGGGGAAGAGAAAAACTCACCACTCCCACTGGATTCTCAGGGACCACTCCCCAGAGCTTGGGAGATGACGGTTTATGGACCGCCGAAGACCTGTTTTCTTCCATCTTTTTCCAAGCCTTCGAGAGCTCCATTTGACTAATGTGGGGAGACAGGAGGACAGAGACATTAGGGCACCATGTGGAAGCCTCGCAGCTGATGAGTGGCAGAGCGCAGAATCCACACAACATCTGTGTTTCAGAACATCTGTCTTTCAGAAAAGATCTATCATGACTCCTCCCCCTGCAACCTCCCAGAAAAACACACATACACCAGGCTTTTGCCGCCACACACACACACACACACACACACACACACACACACACACACACCCGCCCGGGGAAAGCACACAATCCAGATGATGGGTCTTGGGACCTGTCCATCTTTGCTCCCCAAGAGGAATCTGGTGGAACCGTACATTCGGTGGGTGCACAGGTACAAATTGGGCCCAGTGTGGCTGTCCCCTTGCAGGTGGCACGTGCAATCCAATGATTTGTCTTGCTCTGTGGTCCCTAGGTCTCATGCTGCCCTCGGGTATCAGCAGCCTCGTCTCTCAAGAGCTGATTGTGGCCGCCACCTGCCAGCCGGCATTCAGGGACCTTCAGTCGGTGGCTTGAAGGCAGCCATGATGGGTGTCCCTAGGCCACGGGAACAGGGAAACCCTGGCAATCAGAGGTTCACCTTCCCTTACCAGGGGCCCGTTTCCAGCACACCTGTGCGTGGCACTGACCACAGCAGGATCGCCCCTAGCTGGGGGCAGGGGAAGGGCTGCAGCAGAGGGCCGAGCTCTCCCCTCTGCATGAGTGTGAGATGGGAAGCGTGTGCTAGGTCCCCGATGATAAGAGACCTTTGTCGGTACTAGTTGTGCCCGGGCCCTGTGGTCTCAGGGGCACGCGCCTAGCAGATCCCAAATGTGAGAGGTCTGTCCCCACCTCGCCCTCGCCCCGGGTCACAGGTGCATTGTGGAATCGTCTCCCTTCACAGCAGCCACTGTGTGCTTACTACCCTAGGAATAACACCCAGGTCCTGCAACTTTCTGAGTTTCGACTTTGCCTTTCTCTGGCATGCGGGCGATCCTCCCCGCACGTTTCCTCCTCGGACGTCATTTTAAACTGACAGAGAGTCCTTGACCCCACCTTCGCAGATGCTCCTGGCCTCCTGGCCTCTGGAAAGGGGGCCCTTCTCAGGCCCTGGATCCTGAGCCTGTCTCTCACAGGAGAGCAGAATCTGCCGTCCCCTGGCTTTCCTTCCCCCGGAACCCATTTTGTGAAAACTCCCTGCTGGCAGAGCCTGCTCACGGAGCGTTTGCAGGAATGCCTGCCACACTCCACGCAGGCACGCGTGCGTGCACTCCTTCCTTCGTTGCACTGGCCGGATGGAACGGAACAGGATGGAGATCAACATTCTGCCTCGGAGGGTGTATTAGTATGTCCTGGTTTCCATAGAACGCTAACGTCAATGAGAACGTTCTGATGACATTCTAGTTTCCATGACAACCAGGGCAAGCCATTTTTTTTCCTGGTGGCAGGCACATTTCACAAGGATCTTCACAGTCTGGAGAGATGGAATAACTAGAAACATCAAGATTAGTAGGTGCCTGCTGTCAACGTGAGTGGCTGTGAGTGTGTGTGAGTGTGTGCTGGGAGTGCGTGTGCTCTTTCATCGGACAGGAAGGGCTCTCTCATCCGTCCTGTTTGTTAGAGAGGCTGGCGGCTCCTACTGAAAGGCGGGCTGAGGCGACCCAGTAACACGTCGCCGCCCAGCCTTGTCTCATTGTCCTCAAGCAACACCTGTTGTGGGAGGGCTTTGTCATCTGAGTTCTGTCAGGCAGGGATCCCCGAGTACTTCTGCATTTATGCCTCTGTTTAGCAATGACTGTCACATGTGTCCCGGAGGGTGGAAATGCTCTCCTTTTGCGACTCCTTATCACAGAAAGTTGTTACGTGTGGCGGCCCCAGTGAGAAGCACGAAGGCAGTGAGGGGTGACACGGATGGGTATGACTGGCAGATCCCACGTGATGCTTTGTGGCCCAGGGGATGAACTTTGCTCATCCTGGTTAGCTGACTCCTGACCTAAGAAGCACCTTGCTCTGAAAGATCCATTGCTTCTTGTCACGCCACTGACTGCAGATAGGCACACTTAGCTAGACGGCATTCCGTGAGCACCTTCACAAAGCATCTGGGTTCGGTCAGTGCGTGCGTGGACATGTGCGCTGGGGTAGGAGCCTTTCCCATGCCCATCCTGTTGCTTAAGACAAGCCTGGGCTTTACAGGGCATGCTGCCGGGGGCTTCCTTGGGATCTGTGCGTTGGGAAGGAGCAGGGTTCCCCGTAGAAGACATCCAAGTCTCCCAGTCTCTCCCTATGCGCTGCTCCCTCCTACTGAGCCTGGGCCTCTGCCAGCCCGACTTGTAACTCCATCCGTCACTCAGTCCTCATCCATCTCTCTCTCTCCCTGCCTCTGTGTGTCCACCTGCCATATATCCTTGCAGCCAACCAGCCACCTGCCTGCCCATCGCCCTACCTACCTGCCAAGCACTCTAGAGGGAGCAGGGACAGCTGGTTGGTCAACAGTAGAAAACAGGAGCAGGAAACCACATGATGCAAGCCCTTGGTAGACGGTGTCTGGGCTATGGGACAAAGCATGTGGTGAGAGGAGCATTTAATAATTTGACCTAGCACACGGCCCTTCTCATCGTCTCTCTGGAGGATGGGTGGCGGCCGTGATCAGAAACAGGAACTGTCAGAGGCATTTTGATCGTCTGTTCAAAGTACTCTGTTAACGTGCTTCACACCTGAAAACATGTAGCCACGTGGGAATACTGAATCATATTTCAGTAGGCTTAGAAGTTTTCAAGCCTTGCAAATAGAAATGTACACCTGCAAATGGAATGAAAATTCTGTAGCCTGTGCACCCCTTGTTGTTGTAGGTGTGGGTGCCGTCGAGTCAGTGTGGACTCGTGTGTTTGCACAAAGCATTCCTGGGCCATCGAACTACAGGTGCTTGATGTATTTCCTATTTTGTAATTTTATACATCCTGGCAGGCTTTTATGTGATTGCTTTCCAAATGGGGAACTAAGTGGAGCTGAAGATAACATGCGTGCCGGAAGCCAATGTGTACAGGCAGTGACATGCTCTGTACACACCCACCCCAGGCGTCCTGTGTTTCTCACATCGGTGTGGCGTGCATGGTTGCACGCGGATGCATGCGCTGGCATGCACACACGCAGGGGTTGGGCTGGAGGGTGATCGATCACACCTGTCTTTGGGGGGGGGCGGCTGGCAGGTCCAGGGGAGGGGACGCTGAAGCGGCCGAGTCTGCTCACCTGTCCTCCTGCTGCATGCCCTCAGGTGACTCCTGTGCTTGACAGCCCAGCACTCCCAGGTTGGCTAATCAGAAGACACCAAGCCGGTAGGATCACACACCCTTATCCAGGAAAGCTTTTGTGCAGTTATCCCCAAAGTAAGTCTGTTTCCTCCTCATCACACCTTGCATATTATATCAGCCAGCAGGCCTGACCAAGGTCATGCACAGTAGGAAGGAACATTTTGCATTATGAAACATACAATCTGAAGTCAGCAATGCATGGGATAAACTACGTACGTACATCAATGTGTTCTAATGCACATTTGTATAAGGACTGGGGAAAAATGGAAGATGTCCACAGAGTGTTTGGGGTAGGGAGGGTGGGGAGAGGGAGACTGAGGGAATGATTGCATTGCCTGCCCCACACATTACTACGATGCTGGAAATGTCAGTAGGTACGTCTTGGACACGCGTGACACCTCGGTGTGAAGGCAGTCACAAGAAGACGTGTCCCAACAGGCTCCTGGGTTAGGAACTCTTGTTTACACACGCCCTATGCGAGAGTGTGCACCGAAGCCCGTAGGTCACGGGTCGGAGGCAGGTACCTACGTCCTCCCATTAACAGAGAGCTACTGTGATGCGCTGACCCTTTCATCTTGCTTCCTGAGCATTTTGCCCTCTCTGCAAGCCCTCCCACGTTAAATGAGAGCCAGACAGAGCCTGTCTTTGTCCATAGCATATACACCTGATGATAACGGAACGTATGCGTCCAAGGCAGGTGCCCTTGTGAAAGAGTAGGCCCCACTGTTCTGAGATAGAAGGGACTAGCATCCACCAACTAAGCAGCAAAATGTGTAAATACTTTGAGGTGCAGAAGATGGAAGGGAATAAACACGGCACCTGTGTGATGGATGAGATCAGCATGTCACTTCTGCTTCAAAAGGCATGCCTCATGCCCAGGTGGGGAAGGGAGAGTGATCTGTCGGTCCTCACTTAATTGGCTTAAGTTCTTGTGTTGGATCTCCCAGGTTGGCATTAGAGGGCACAGGCTGCGGGCATCGGCCCTGGCTGTCCTGGCATCCCCCGAAGAACAGTGTACTCCGGAGGCACGCGTCAGGTGGAGAGTCTGCAGACAAGCAGTTGTGCCGTGAGAGTCCCGAGATGCAGCTCAGAAAGCGGACCTGCTGTGGTTCACATGGCAGCGGGTAAGGCCTTCCCATTCACGAGGCACTCATCTACAGCCATTGCACATTGACATTTAGGGGCGCAGTTGTCTTTGCCGTGTGGACACTTGTCTTCCTAACAAGAGCCACAAGACTTGGTGTTAGGGGAAGGAGGAGTTAAACCACAATATGGCCATCCTCACTAGCGGTGGTAGCCAGCAATTGCCAGGATGACCTTCACGAGCCCCTGGATTCCAAGTACTTGCCTCTGACTGAGGCGCCGCGCTGACACCCAGCATGTGTGTGGAGCGGGTTGCCTCGGGCTTCCCCGGTGGGAGGGGCACCACCAGCACCCCAGGGAAGGAAAAAACGAGGCACTCCTCCAGGGGGAAGCCCGAGGAGCCCCCAAGGCACTGAATGTGCAGAAAGAGAAACGGGCCCCCAGCGTGCCGCTCCCCTCCACCCTGCGGACGCTGCTCTACACGCAGCCCCATGGCTGGGGCGAGGTGTTGCACTGGCAGTGCTAGAGAACGCCTCGGCACCTCCCGTGGTTCTTTCCCCAAGTCCCTGGCGTGTGCCCAGCCTTCTGTGTAGGACAGAGTTTTCGTAGTGTTTATTTTCTTGCTTATCAATCTCATTGAGCACAGGGCTTCTGCTTCCACACAGGACATTTCTTTACTGACACATCTCTGCTTTCCCTTTTCCGCATTCCAGTCTACTCCGGGATCGCCAATGAAAACCCGAGTTCTGCGCCTCAGGGCCACTCAGGTGGGAGGAGAGGCCGTGCAAGCCTTGGCCCGTGGTGGGCCTAGGGCAAAGGAGGCATGCGTGAGGCACGAGGCACGCTGCGCTAGGGCGTCGGGTGTGACAGCCATTCACCTCAGCCTCTCTTAACCACCTCCCGCCCCGTGACGCCAGTCACCATGGACGGCACCGAGTATGTCATGTGCCTTTGGCAAGGCCGCTTCTGGCCAGGAAAGGTGTCCAGATCTGGGGCTGCGGCAAGAACCAGGAGGAGAAGGGTGTTTCCTGTGGAGGTCCAGATCCTCTCTGTAGATAAGAAAATTCAAGTGCAAAGCACAGACATAAAGGCCCTGATTCAGTCTGAAGTTGAAGCCATCGCCACCTCCGTAGGGGTGCAGTGGAAGTCCACCATCCCAGCAGCAGAGGCGAGGGTGTACAGAAGAGCCCTCAAAGTGGCCCTGGAGGTTCTGAGAGCCAGCGCAGATTCGGGTCAGGGAGGAAAAGCAGATGAACGAGGGACTGCTGTGGCATCTCCAAAGGCGCCCCCAACGCGAGCCAGCTCACGCCCCCGTAGGAAGTCTCGGAAACGCAGAGGGCACTCCTGGAGGACTCTTGGGAAGAGAGGCACCCCAGGATCCCGGCTGGTGCGTCCAGAGGATGAGGACGCCCCACGCACACGCACAGCCATCGCCCCCACTCCAGCTGAAGTGCAAGCAGAGGCATCCCAAAGCGCTAGCGTGTGCCCCAGTTTCCTGACGACCCCGGGAGCCTCAGGTAAAAAACCCGGCAAGAGGAGGGCGGGCGCCTCAGCGCTTGTGTCGTGGAGGCCCCCTGTCGTGGGGCAGGGTACACGTGCTAAAGAGAAACCTCAGGCTCCATCGAGGCCACCAGGTCTCATCCCCCCTGTGCCCAGAGCTCCAAACGAAGAGGCTCGGGCCCCCTGCCCAGAGGCACAGGCCACCGTCACCCATGGGCGCACTACCCTCCAGGGGGATGTGGAGGACCTTGGCGAGGCTGCCTCAGAGCCAGGCTCGAAAGGGGCTGTGGCATCCTCCTCCCCATCCCCTGACCCGAGGCCGCGTCATTCGCTCCGCATCGCAAACAGGAAAAGGAAGCTCCTGGTGCCAGATTCCCACAGACGCCTGCCAGACCCTGAACCTCCTGTGCACCTGAAGGCCACCAAGGCCATCACCACGACTAAAAGGGCCTACAGGAGGCAAGAGGGACAAGCCACAGTCGTGGCTCCTGTCCCGGAGCCCCGTGCCATCGAACCAGGAATGATGGTCTGGTTTAAGTTCCAGGACCACCCATTTTGGCCAGCAGTGGTCAAGAGTGTGAGCAAAACCAACAAGGTGGCCAGGGTACTCTTGATTGAGGCCAACCTGCGCTGTGACCAGAGCGGCATCCGGGTCCCTCTTCGCAGGCTGAAGCACCTGGATTGTGGGGAGAAAGACAGACTCCTGAAGAGAGCCAGCAGAGCGTACCCACACGGTGTGAACTGGTGCTTCTCGCTGATCACCCACTACCGAGAAGGGATCCGGCGGGGCTCTTTCATGGGCTCTTTCCTGGACTACTACGCCGCTGAGGCCAGTCACCCGGTTCGGAAAGCCGTCCAAGAGGGAGACCTGGACATCGAGTTTCCTAAGGTGAACTACGATGACCCTGAAGATTCTGAGGAGGAGACCTTCCCGGGTGGGAAGAGGCCCCACAAGAAACTTCTCCCCGACAGGATGAGGGCCGCTTGGGACCGAGGCAACCAGAAGCTGGTGGACTTCATCGTGAGGAGAAAGGGGGCCGACCCTCACCTCTTGGACATCATGAAGGGCAGGAAACAGTCCAGGTGGCTGACGTCCTTCCAGAATACGAGCAGGTATGTGCTCTGCATCGAAACCTACCTGGAGGACGAGGATCAGCTGGATGCCGTGGTCAAACATTTACAAAATATCTACCGGCAGACAGACAAGGCCACGTGCCCTCTGATAAGAGGCGACCAAGTGAGGTTTGTTCTGGAAGTCCTCCTGCCAGAAGCCATCATCTGCTCGATTGCTGCAGTGGATGGGCTGGATTACAAGGAAGCGGAAGAGAAGTACCTGCGAGGGCCACCGGTGCATCATCGCGAGAAAGAGCTCTTTGACAACAACGTGCTGAAGGAGCTGAGGAAGAGATCAGCCACCACGCGTCAGTGGGTTCGGTCTCCTCCCGTGCCCATTCCTTAGAAGGGAGCTGCGTCCTTTCTGCCATCGGTCGGGACACCCACCTGCCTGAAACGCCTCACCCCCACCCCCCTAGATGTACATATGTTCTGCAAGTTCGAGACTCTGGGAACCACCTCTGGCGCGCATTCATGGGTGCCACGTCCGCATCCATCCACATTTCTTCTTCCCAAACTTCACAAACCCTTTTGGTTCAAAGATTGCAATGGATGTGTTTCCATCCGCCTGTTTGGAGTCATAATTGCCCAGATATTTCCAGAGGGAAATACTGTTGTCTCTCATCCCACTTCTTCTGACTCCACTTGATATTCCCACGTAGGACGCCCACCCTGTCCTTACATGAGAAGGCACTGATGTCTGCTATGAAGTTGCTCTGGATCCCGTATCACCTCTAACGTAACCGTTTGTCTCCAGCCAAACGAGCTTCCTTGCCCAACCTCTTCACGGTTCTGCCCACAGCAGAAAGGCAGGCAGGCAGGCCGGCCATTCCAGGCCGCTACGGCAGTTCACCCTCAAGGGCAGCAATCTGAAAACGGGCAGTAGAAACAGCCTCCATTCTGCTCGGAGTGGCCGCCGTCCAGATACAATTAAACAGACACAACCAAACATGCGTCATGGAGCCCACAGATTCTGCCACTATCCTGAAGGAAGACGACTTTTTTGAGGCCAACCGTGAGAAGAGCTAGTCTGTTCTTAAACCTTGACGTCCAAAGAAACATTACGGGCTCGACAGCATCCTGATCACACGTGCGGCTGCCGGACAAAGTCCCCTGTTCTCGGGAGGCTAGGTTACGGGTTCACGCGGCAGGCATTTTTGTAGAATTTGTAAGGAAGCTCTTGGGTCTGACAGCGAAACCACAGTGTCCTTCATCTTGAACTTCCGCCCCACCCTACCTGATGCTGTGCCACAGCACAGGTGGGATGTCCACAAACATACATCAACACACCTCCGAAAACGGCAACTTGGAAATCATGATGTTGCTGTTGTCATTTTTGCAGGCTCGTTTCGAGTTTCCTTCTCACTCTCAATAAACAGTTGCACTCATGCTCGGTGTCGTATGGTTTTAGATGTGGGCCTCCCAACACGGAGAAGCCCCAGGCCCGACCCACCCCTCCTTGGCCTCTGCCTGAGAGGAGAGGTCTCCCAGGGCCCCTGCCCAGAGAGTCCCAGGACATCGCCCCGGTCCTGGGAATTTCGCGGTACAGACAGCCTCCGTGCTCTACGTGGACCCCGCGTAGACCGAGACAACACACTGAGTTTCTCTGCGACACCGTGTCGCTCTGAGTCCAACATACCAACACCCAATCTCAGCTTTCTCGTGGAGTCATGTTGGCGTCTGGGTCCTAATAGCTCCTCCACACTACCTCATTCATTCATTCATTCATTCACTCATTCGTGGGGGAGGGGGCAGTGAGGTGTGGTTGAAGGCTCTCCAGGTGCCACAGAAAGGGGTGGAAACCTTGTGACCCAGCTGACGGCCAGGTTTCCAAGATAACGAGGGTGTCCTCCTTCACAAGGAAAGGTGTACCCGTCCCGTGGGATGACTGCCCATGTTTGAAGCCAGAGTCCCAGGTTCCCCCACCCCATTTGTGAGATCACAAGTGTCTCGTGGTCGGGGCGAAGGGAGGGGTGCCGTTCTCTCTCGGAGGTCATTTACGCCCAGGGCATTTATTGAGGAGAGGCAGTCACGCCTCGCACAAGCTGCCGTTCCCCTCCTCTTTGGATCGGGGTGGGTGAATGGCATTTGAGGCATGGGGGTGGATGGGTGACGGTGGACCCGGTGGCCTTAAGCTTGGTCACTGTCCCTCACCCAAAGCCCTGGGATGAAGGAGGCTTCCTCTCCTCTGACCCTAGGGCAGACTGCTGGACATCGGGCCCCGATGCTAATGGCTGGTTGGCATCGTGGCACGGAGACGCCATGCACGGCATGCCCACATCTCTGCCCCCGTGTATGGGACTGACAGGGGAGCAGTGGAGACCAGAAACCTGGGAAGCTGATGAGCATGAGAGTTTTGTGAACCTCAAAGTCCCTGAACCCTCGCCCTGATGTTAGCAATCCCCTAACCCTCGCTTCTTGGGGGGCAACCTTGTTGTTCCTGGAGACCCCCACAGAGGCCTCACCTAAGGGAGCCTCCTCAAAGGGCACTGCTTGTCTCAGGCAGTATCCACCCTGCTAACCTTCATTGCTGTGGGACTAGTGACCGGAGGAGTGTGTGACTCGGTAAAATCACAGTACACCGGAGCGTGGGAGGAAAAGACGGCTCCCATTTGGGCAGGAAACACCTTATACTCGGGTGAACTGCGGGAACTGGCCAATGTGGACTTGCGTGAGGCGTGCGGGAATGGATTTGGAGGATGTCCCACCTGTAAGACATGGGACACGATATAATTCAATATATATGGGCATTATTTACTGACACACGAGCACAGAGGTATGACGGGGTCTCCACGTCCTGGGGTGGCCCGTGTGCTGTTGGGGTGGCACCTTCACACTTGGACGACCACAGCTGACGGGAAAGGGGATGGAGATGAAGAAGTTGCCTTGGCAAAAATAGTCAGGGATTGGTGAGAAGATCCAGAAGGATGGGTTACAGGGTCAGGTATGATCTATTGCGCGACACTGGATGGACATCTCCCTCTGAACTTTGTTCCTTTGGCATGTGGGAACAAGCAATGTGCTGGCCAGGTGGCACTGGCACCTTTGAGAAGCTCCCCTCGTGACTCTTCTCTGACAACAATGGTTTTGAGAATGTTCCACCACATGGAATTTGTCATCTGTGGTCATGTTATGGTTCTCAAATCGCAGAGTCCAAATGGTGACAGAAAACCATCACAGACAAGGTGGTGGTCATTCCCGTACTAGGAAGCAAGATCACAGTGTGTTCAGGCTCACTTGACTAATAGTGAATATACAGTAATGTTAATCTGTTATTATTGTTAGGTGCCCGCGAGTTGGATCCAACTCATAGCAATCCTCCTAGGGTTTTCCATGTCTGATTGTTTGGGGATTGCTTTGGGAGTGGACTGCCTCATCCTTCTCCCATATTTGTGGTGCTGGAGATCAAACCCAGGTCCTCAGAGAGCACAGAGTGTTACTCTACCAACTGTGGTAAACCCCAGCAGGTGCAGTAATGTCTTAGACAGCGTTTCAGGGTATAGATATATAGTCAGCTGACTAGGGAATTACTTGCTTTTAATAAATGGATAAAAATGAGAGCTGGCAGCAAGAATGCTGATGTGAACAAATGTAGTGAAAAACTGTTGTCCCTCTCCAAGGGTCAAGATCAAAGTTAGTTCATAGGCCCAGAGTCCATTGACTACATTAAAGTTCATGAAGTCATACACACTCAGCCATACATTGACCCCCACATTTGTGGCTACTTACTAAGGTAAATATGTATTGTGGAGAAGGAGGATACCTACTGTATTCTATAAACACTTGCATGCCACCATTCGATAATTCAGATGAAATTCTAAGATGTCTTAGATCACATAAACTAACAAGACTGATGCATGAAGAAATACAAACTCTTAATAAACCCAGAGAAAGTAAAGATATTGAATCTGTTATCAAAAATTTTAAAACAAAGAAAGGCCTAAAACCAGGCACCTTCACTGGTAAGTTCTATCAAACCTTAAAATAAGAGTTAAATCCTTGCTGGGTGTGGTGACTCACACCTGTAATCCCAGAGACTTAGGAGGTTCAAAGCCAGAGGCAGACTGCATAATTTAGCAAGACCCCGTCTCAAGATAAAAAATTAAATGGGCTGGAGGTGTGGCCCAATGGTAGAGCACTTGAAAAGTGTGTCAAGGCCCTAGGTTCAAACCTTAAGTATTGCAAAAAAATCAAATTCTTCTAAATTTTCCTTTAAGAATAGAAGAAGGAGTTGGGTATGGTGGAACACACCCGTAATTCCAGCAACTCAGGAGATGGAGGCAGGGGGATTGCAAGTTCAAGGTCAGAGGCAGCCTGCATAATTTAACAAGACTCTGTCTCGAGGTAAAAAATAAAAAAGGCACTAGGGGTGCAGTTCCATGGTAGAGTGCTTGCAATATATGCACAATGCCCTGGGTTCAATCTCACAGTAACCCCACACATACATACAAAAAAGAAGAAGAAGGAGGAGGAGGAGGAGGAGGAGGAGGAGGAGGAACACTTCCTAACTCATTGTGTGCGGCCAATATTGTCATGGCAATGTTGGAAATATTGGCCGCTTCTTTTTCATTACAGAATTACTATGGGTTCTATTCTCCTGTATTGTAGAGAGTGAGTGAGCAGCTTCATGGAGTTCCACATGTACCTATATAGTGTCCCTTGAATCAATATGAAGAGTATGCTACCTACCAAAGCAAGACAAAGACACCAAGGAAAAACACAGACCAGTATCCCTTATTAACATATATGTAAAAATTCTTTTTAAAAACTATCCTACTGAATTCTTCAGTATATTAAAAGAATGATGCACCAAGGTCAAGAGAGACTTATCCCAGATAGCTGGTCAACAAATGAAAATAAATCAATGCAATCCACACATTAATAGAACAAAGAAAACAAACCACATTATCTCAAATGATGCAGAAAAAATTGACAAAATGCAAAACCCTTTCATTAAAAAAGTTT
>VMDO01012841.1:0-60616 GCA_007922755.1 Pedetes capensis
AAAAAAAAAAGAAGAAGAAGAAGAAGTCTGGCCTAAATCAATGGGCAGAAGTTGGACATTTTCTCAAATTTTCATTTTATACAATTATATATCCTATTGATTATTTGAAAATAATTTAGCTTGTTGTTACGTGCCATTGAGTCAGTATCCGACTCATAGCGACGCTACATACAACAGGGGAAACACTACTGTCAGTGCTTCTCTGCTGTTCATAGGGTTTTCAATGGCAGATTGATTATTGGGAGTGGGTTGCCAGGTCCTTCTCCCAAGCCTGCAGTATCTGGTGTTCCCAAGTGGTCTCCTATCCAAGCACTAACCAGGCCCGACCCTGCTTAGCTTCGGAGATCTGACAGGATCAGATGCCATAGGGCTATGGCTACAGGCATATTTAGCTTACATATCAGTAA
This sequence comes from Pedetes capensis, assembly GCA_007922755.1. NCBI lineage: Eukaryota > Metazoa > Chordata > Mammalia > Rodentia > Pedetidae > Pedetes > Pedetes capensis. The sequence continues at coordinate 408 of VMDO01012841.1, forward strand.
ATAAAATCAGTAGTTCAGGAAAATATATCATGTTTATCTTTGCAATATGAAAGCCTCTGATTCACCTTGCCCAGATTTATTCATAACTCAATTTGAGGAACACTTGTGGGATAAATATGGAAATAAACATCTATGATTATGTGTAAGAATGTAGGCTCACTCGGAGCAGGTTTGTAATGTGGGTAAAGTTTTAGTTCCCTTTATCCATATATCCTAACTATAAATGAGGTATCATAGACCTTTTTTCTATCTGCTTAAGTCAGAACTGAAGATAAAGATGTCATCATGCAAAGCAGTTCGAGTTCTGACACACAGATATTCAAATTGGCATTTTAAATTCCTGAAACAAAGTTTTGCCTCTAATGGACCATAAATAGTAAAACATACCTAAAGAAATTTTATAAAAAAGTTGAGTCAAAAGTCCTTATGCGTTTACAATAATACTTGTTTGGCTCAATGATTCTCAAGGGATTACACAGCAGAGAAATCTCTTAGAATCTTAGAGCAGGGGGAGTAAGCTTTTCAAATATGTATGGTACCAGTTCACTCTCCAAACTTCATCCCTACACCACCACAACAATGCTAGCTCTAAAATTACTAGTTGCAGTGAGCCACTATTATAAGTAAGAGTAGATCTTCTATCTCTGGCATGTCAGGAGAGAAAAGGTACTGACAACTACTAGAGGCTAAAAATAGCTATGTAGAGACTACTACTGGTCCAGAATTTAATTTTGATTAAATGATGGGCTTAGTAAGCACAGAGATATTCTAATGTCTAGAAATTAGTTTCAGGAATTATATTTCCTTTTTGGATCTTTTTTGATTTATTCATTTAATTTTGTAATTTTAAAAAGGTAAAATGATAATTCTCTTTTAAAGGTTTGGTTTTCATCTTAGAGTAAAATGATAACTCTTCCTTTTTTCGCTTGTTTTTGCTTTTTTGGCAGTACTAGGGGGCTGAGCCTAGGGCCTCACACATTCTTTGTAAGCACTCTACCACTAAGCTATGTAGGTTGCCTCTGTCCTCAAACTTGTGATCCTCCTGCTTCTGTGACACTAAGCCTAGCTCCTACCTCAAAATAAAAAAATAGAAAGAGGCTGGGGATGCAGCTCATTTGGTAGAGTTCTTGCAAAAGTATGTGTGCAAGAGAGAAGTTTAAAATTCATCATAAAATATTACCAACATTTTCAAGCACTTAGTTTAAAAAGATGGAAAAAATAATTTTGAGAAGAATTCAATTGCCAATATATAATTCAAGAAAATACAGAAGTTTTATCAGTAGGTAAAAGTCTATTGACTTAAAAAGAAAATCTAGGACCAGGCATTTTTATATATGAATTTTATAAATCTTCATAAAATGCCTATCTAAATAGTTTCTAGGAAACATAAAAACAAAGATTTCTAAAATTCCATTTCTGAGACTAGTAGTACAAGACTTAAAAAAATCAAACAGATAATAAAAGGGAATTTATTGGACAATTCAGTTATAAACTTATTTTTGAAATCCTAAATGATATATTAATAAATATGGTGGTGTTGTTAGGTGTTGCCGAGTCACATCATAGTGACCCTCATAGGGTTTTCAATGGCTGATTGTTTAAGTACTGTTTCGGGAGTGGATTGCTATGTTCCGTTTTTACAGTGCTGGGGATTGAACGCAGGGACTCAGAGACTGCAGAACAGCACTCTACCAACTGAGATAAACCCCAGCCCTTAATAAACATAGCAATGTATTTTTAAGAAGTCCTCAGTTTCATCAGAGATCTGAACAGAATGCTGTGGAAATGCGAGAAGAATAAAGAATAATGCTTAGAAACCAATCATTGTAGTGTGTGCATGTTATCCCAGTAACTCAGGAGGTAGAGGCAGGATCATTGTGAGTTCAAAGTCAGAGGTAGCCTGTGTAACTTAGTAAGACCCTGTCTCAAGATAAAAAATAAAAAAGGGGTAGGATAGGGGGTGCAGCTCAGTGGTTCAGCACTTGCAAAGTATGCTCGGGGCCCTGGCTCTAGCCCCCTAGTACTGAAAAAAAAAAAAAAAAAGCCCCCTTGTTGTTGTTAGGTGCTGTCCGGGAGTCCAACTCATAGCAATCCTATATACAGTGATTCTGTGCCAGTCATATGATCTCATTTATTTAAGCCATTGTTGAAGATACTGTGTCAATACATCTGGGTGGAGGGTTTTCCTTTTTTCTATTGACCTGCCACTCTCCCAAACACAATGTCTTTCTCCAGGGTAGTCTCTTCTGACTACACGTCCAAAATATGTAAGACACAGTCTATCCATCCTTACTTCCAAGGAGCACTCTGGTTGCACTTCTTCTATGACAGATCTGTTGGTTCTTTTGGCAGTCCATGGTATATTCAATATTCGTCTCTAGCACCATAATTCAAAAGCATCAATTCTTTTCTTGTCTGCCTTGTTCAATGTCCAGCTTTCACAACCATATGATGTGACTGAAAATACTATGGTATGAGTCAGGAGCACCTTCGTCTTCAATTTTATATCTTTACTTTTCAGTACTCTAAAGAGATCTTTTGACATAGTTTTTCCCAAAGCAATGTGTCTTTTGATTTCTTGACTGCTGCTTCCATGGGTGTTGATTGTAGAACCAAGTAAAGCAAAATCACGGACAACCTCAATCTTTTTCTCCATTTATTGTGAAGCTGCATACTGACCCAGTTGTAAGGATTTTTGGTTTTCTTGATATTTAGTCACAATCCATACTGAAGGATATGTTCTTTGATCTTTGTAAGTAAATACCTTAAATCATCTTCACTTTCAGCAAGCACAGTTGTGTCATCTGAATAACGCAGGTTGTTACAGTCTGGGAGAAAAAACCCTAAAGTATGTCAAATAAAACTTTTTGATCAAAACCATTTTGAAATGAGGCACAGAGAGAATGTAATCATCCAGTATAGGTAAGTAAATATAGCAAATCAATATCTACCTAAATATACTTAAACCTGGCACCTCTAGGGTATCAAACTATTCCTTATTAGTCATCATTTTCATTTACAAAGAAAGTTTTCCAATTAGATTTATCATATTAGCTATTCAGTTCAATTTATTACATATTTACCAAGATAATAGGAGAAAGATAAGAAAAGGAAAGACAAAACAGCCAAAGTACTTTAGCTGATAATTAGAATAACTTTTCAATTTTTATAAGGGAAAAAAACAGGGAATGAGTTGAGATGGTTGGAACTCCTAATTACTAAATCATTTATTCAAGGTATTTATACCAATTAGAAAAGCATTATGAAAGCTAGTTATCATATGTAACCTAAAGATTATCATATATAACCTAAAGATTATCATATATAACCTAAAACAGTTACTATACTTTAAAAAACAAATCAATAATTGTTGAAAAATACTTAAAACCATTAAATACAGAGGCAAGATTTCCATTCTGAATTATCATAAGGAATCTACGTGGAAGAATCAGGAGGTTTGCCATATACAGTTAGTTCAGGTTTAGGAAACATCTTGCGATAAAGAAAAATAAATTGATAATTTTATCAGCAACTTTAAAATATACAACTATTAAGAATACACATGATGTTTGCAAGTGATGGGAAAGATTTTAGATTTTGATTAATTTTAATGAGGAATATAATCTTCACTATTTTCCTTCATTTAAAATTACTTATTATAAAGATTATGGTTTTAGAATTGTAAAATAACGTAGGAGAAAAATAGAAGTCAACCTACAATAAGGTATAATATAGCTATTGAAATGATTAGATGTACATACTAATTCCTGTACCAGTGATATATTTGAAAAGAAATCACTAAATTCCTCCCACTGGTATAGTATATCAATGGTGTATAAATAATAATAATTTCATGGTGGTGGTGCCAAAGGAAATATTCCAAGATCCTTTGTATAAGCAAGAACAATAATGGATACACACACACACACACACACACACACGCACACACACACGCACACACACTTATACATATTTATACAGAAACAAATGGATGGCAACCATACTTTTCATAAAAACAAAAACACTCTAAGCTCACACATACATCTCTTCCTTTGAATACAAGATTAGTATCTAAATTATTTTAGTTATGATGAGTTCTATAACCATATTAAAAACAATAATTTGTTTCATTAGTCAGTTGTTCAATATGCATAGTTCAACTCGTTAGAACAAAAATATATAAATTGCATAATACCTAGGATGAAAAGAAAATATCTGTTCAATTAAAATTGATTTTGTGCTACCATGATAAAATGACTTCTTTAATAAGTAACTGTGTATGACTAAGAGGAAAATACAACTGATAACTCTTCCATACTGGAAGTTATAGGGAAGATTTGGAATAAGTCACAGCATAGGGGAAGGAAGAAGGATAGAAATATTTAAATTCCTTTATTTAGATCCTAGATATTCCAGGCAGTTCCTATGTCTGTAATCATTATTTTAGCTAGGTAAAGTGTTTAATGTGAGTTTCCTGAGAAGAATCTGGACTGGAGGTAAGTAGGAGTGCTAACCAGACTTCTGTCATTTATAAGCTTCATGACTCTGGATAAATCTCTTAGCTTCAAATAGGCCTTGGATTCCATATGAGCAAAAGAAGGATGAGTTCTAGATTCTAGATTCCATTAAAAAATTATGAATGTGTGAAATTTAATCTTCCTATCCTACGGTTTGCACTGTAGACACAAAATGTACAAAGAAGTATTAAAAATAAAATAAATAACTACTTATAGCATATAGGTACAGCCAAACTACATACTAAGTCAGATAAATCTAGCAAAGCCAACTTTTCACTTTTCTATTAACTGACACCCACTCAAAAAGTTACTTTTTTCTAGAAACAGTAGGATCCTATCCTATTTGGCTATAAATTTCCACAATCAAAGAAGTTTAAACTGAAATGAATTGTGAACATGGCAGAATTGCTTTTCCTGACTGACAAATTTAGTATGATCGTAATCTTTACACCTAATCTAGCAGCAGTAGTTATATAGTAGAGACCAGCCTAACGGAAGATGTGACCTCAAAATTAAAATCAAAGAGGTTCCAGATTAAAAGATTTATTTTAAAATACAAAGTGAAGTACAAAGAAAAAGAATGTTGATCTATAAAACAAAGATTTTAAATCATCCTAGGAAGCATGACAGCACATACTTGGAGGCTGAGGCAGGAAGATTGCAAGTTTGAAACCAGGCTGGCCTACACAGTGAGAACTTGTCTCTTAAAAATCAAGTCAAATCAAACCAAATCAAATCAATCAATCATCCTATGGAAGACGAAAATCCTGAATCAGAAACTGATGTTTTAAAAAGTCTTCTAGGCATATTAACATTTAAGAATCTTGGGTCTACTTTATACAATAATTATGAAGATCAAATGAGTTCAATAATGTAAAAGCACCCTAAAACATAAAAGCAATATCATCAATATTATTAAAAGATTAAGTTTTACCCCTTGAAACAACTCAATTAATTTGCTAAATCCAGATAAAAGTGAAGAAATGAAACACCATAAAATTTGATTTGATTTGATTTTACTAATTTTAGATGGAATCTCCAGCCCAAGTTGGCCTTGATCTTGCCATCTTCTTGCCTCAGGCTCCTGAGTGTTGGGATTACAGGAGTGGGTCACCACACCCGGCTTTAAAGTACTTTTTAAATAAAATATTGTTCTTCTAGATTTTACAAGGGTAATATATAGCATTCATGGATCCAGAGAAAAGATGATTGTGATCCATAAAACTGTACCTAGAAATCTGCTAACGTGATCATGTCAAAGAACTGATATACTGCATAAGCTCCTTACCTGACCAATGTCCAGTGGAGATACCAGATCTGTCTGTGCATGTCTCACTTACAGGTCTAAACACAGTCTCCCATCCACCAGTAGCATAGCGCCAATTCTGAGATTCTAAGATGAGTGTTCGCTGGGTGCCATATGCAATCATAAAGCAGTAGACCACATGATGGAGTTGACAGCCATAGCCACAGCCTTTGTTGATGTTACACACCAGCTTCTTGGCTTTGCTACAGTCCTTAGGATTCTACCAGAGACAAAAAACAAACAAACAAAAAAACAAAGAAGAAGAAGAAAAGTTGTACAGAGAGGTCAACTTCTCTTTATAGGTCACAAATACCAAAAAATTATTTATGCCAAAACTGATGCAGTATGTAGTATATTTCTTATTAAAGTGAAGAATCCAGCTTTAATCCAATGAAAATGTTATGTGCACATTTAGGGAGAAAACAGTGAAAAAGAAGAATTAGTCTGGAAACATTGCTAAACAAATGTGAAATTAGACAGTTGAATTGAAAAAATTAACTTCTCTAGCTCACTTTCCTATCACTTAGACCATTCAAGTGCCATCAACTCTGAATTCAAAGTTGCAAACATTCATGTGTTTTTGAAAGAAATGAAATGATTCATTCTAGCAGCATTTCAGCATTCACAGACTACCTTCTGTAGCAAAACTCAAAGTATCCAAAAGGAAAAGTTATAATTTATGTACTAATTCAAACTATCTCCAGAGTTCTACAAACAAAATCTACCTTTCCATTATGAAGGAAAGGCACTGGGTAAATGGACATCTGAACTCAATGGCTACAAAATAACAGTCACAGAACAACTTTTTAAACCAAACTTGATGATTGCTACCAGCAATTTTCACAACTAAATATAGAACATGTTCTATACGAGTTATCTTGAGAATGTGATACGCCAATTTATTTTATTTTATTTTATTTTTTATTTTTGTAGTATTAGGGGGTTGAACCCAGGGTCTTGCACACAGCGCAAATGCTCAACTGCTGATCCTCACTCCCAGTTCCTTTTTTATATTGAGGCAGGGTCTCACTAACTTGCACAGGCTGCCTCTGGCTTTGAACTTGGGATTCTCATCCTTCCAAGCTGCTAGGATTCTCAGTGTGTGCCACAATGCCCAAATGATACACCAATTTTTAATTGAGAAGTCCATTTTTCTATTTCTGTACTTGACCATAAGATAGTTAGCAAATGGTTAGCTAATACAAGAATTTTTTTTCATTCTGAAGTTTCAAAGCTGTAATTTGTATGAGCTCTTACTACATATCCCTAGGCATCTTAGTTGCTGACACAATTTGTTTTGACAATGATCCTTTAGTCTGAATTTTCCAACTTTTTTTTTTCTGCAAGGGAGAGAGGATAAGTACACCTCTAGGAACAGAATATTTTCTCCTCCATATAGCAAGAGGCAAGGTAATAAATTCCCAATTTATATAAGACTTGAATAAAGCTTCAGTGAATTTCAAATCTGTATTCTAGGGATATCTTTTCTGCTAAGTAGAGCCCTACTTACAAGACTAAAGATGGTAAGACTATAAAATGATTCTGAAGGAAAAGCTGTGAAGGGAAACTACAATACGGTCACCTTCAGAAGAGGTACCTTTCATACTCAAATGTGTCACAGCAACCTGATTTTCTCTAGCTCAAAGCAGAATTGATATAATCAAGAACCCAAGAACAGGTGAGCCCCTTATACATCTGAGAGCGCCCCCAATAAAATTCAGCAAGATTTGGTCAAAATTCTGTGATCAAGTATGAGAGCTCTTGATTCTTTTTCACATGAGATTACGAACTCCTGGCAGGCTTCTAAGGCAATAACCCCATTCTTGTTATAGTTTCAAAGATTTGAGAGGAACAGAAAACTGTGACATACTGTGGGAATGGGACAACTACATTATCAAATTTTCTATACAAAGGTCCTGGGAGTAAGTAAAACTCTCAAACTGATCCAAAGCTTTGTTATTGACTAGTTTATCATGGGAGCACATAAACATTGACATTTGTCAAATTTTTTTCATGATTTCTAAGAATACAACATTTGAATATCTTTAAAATTCATATGAATGAAAATGTCCTTAATATACTTTTCAATTTTTTTTTGTTTTAGAGCACTTTTTAGATGCTTTGAATTATTGCAAAGATATACAGAGTTTTCCCATATACCTCCTGTTCAGTTTCCCCCATTATTATGTCTTACATTGATCTTCATATTTTTGTCGTATGGAAAAGAAAAAGTGAAGGAACATAATTATTGAAACATCTGATCTGTAATTTGAAAACTACTAATGTTTTATTTAAAAGAAAAGTTCCATCTGCATGTAAGGAAAGCACGATTACTGTGTTGTTTCAAGAGAAGAATTTAATTAGAATCCAAGGTTTTAAGCAAAATAGCTGAGATGGAAGAGAAAGGAAAGGGCAACTTATGAGAGAGGCTTAATTCATTAAGATTGTTGTTGTTGTTAGGTGCTACAGATCTGGGTCTGACTCATAGTGACCCTATGTACAACAGAATGAAACACTCCCCGATTCTGTGCCACACATATAATCTTACTTATCTTTAAGCCCATTGTTACAGGCACTGTGTCAATCCATATAGTTGAGGGTCTTCCTTTTATTCGTTGACCTGCCACTCTCCCAAATATGATGCCCTTCTTCAGAGATTGGTCCCTCCTGACTACACGTCCAAAATACATCTAGACATCCTTGTTTCCAAGGAGCACTGTGGTTGCACTTCTTCTAGGACAGATCTGTTGGTTCTTTTGGCAGTCCATGGTATATTCAATATTCGTCTCTAGCATCATAATTCAAAAGCATCAATTCTTTTCCTGTCTCCCTTGTTCAATGTCCAGCTTTCACAATTGTGTGATGCAACTGAAAAAACAATGGCATGAGTCAGGCACACCTTTGTCTTTAATGTGACATCTTTACTTTTCAACACTTTAAAGAGGTCTTTTGCAACAGCTTTTTCCAATGCAATGCATCTTTTGATTTCTTGATTGCTGCTTCCACAGGTGTTGATTGTAGAACCAAGTAAAGCAAAATCATGGACAATCTCAATCTTTTCTCCATTTATCATGGAGTTGCATACTGACCGAGTGGTAAGGATTTTTGTTTTGTTGATGTTGAGGTGCAATCCATACTGTAGTCTATGTTCTTTGATCTTCACCAGTAAATGTTTCAAGTCCTCTTCACTTTCAGCAAGCAGAGTTGTGTTATCTGCAGAAAGCAGGTTGTTACTGAGTCTTCCTCCAATTGTGATGCCATGTTTTTCTTCATTAAGTCCAGCTTCTTGTATTGTTTGCTCAGCACAGAAATTGAAGAGGTATGTTGAAAGGATACAGCCCTGACATACACCTGTCCTGACTTTAAGCCAGGCAGTGTTTCCTTGTTCTGTTTGAATGACTACCTCCTTGTCTACATACAGATGCTTCTTGAGTATAAAATTAAGTGCCCTGGTATCCCCATTCTTTGCAGTGTTATCCATAGTTTGTTATGATATTCATATCAAATCTCTTTGCATAGTCAATAAAACATAGACATCTTTCTGGTTGTCTCTGATTTTAGCTAATATCTATTTGATATCAGCAATGATGTCCCTGGTTCCACACTCTCTTCTGAATTGGGCTCAATTTTCCAACAGTTCCCTGTCTATATATTGCTACAGTAGCTTTTGAATGATCTTCAGCAAAATTTTGCCTGTGTGTGATATTAATAAAATTGTTCAATAGTTTCCACATTTGGTTGTAGCCTTTTTCTTGGGAATAGGCACAAATATGGATTTCTGCTAGCCAGTTGGCCATATAGTTGTTTTCCAAATCTCTTGGCATAAACAGGTTAGCACTTCCAGTGCTGCATCTGTTTGTTAAAACATCTTGATTGGCATTCCACTAATTCCTGGAGCCTTACGTTTCGTCAATTCCTTCAAGGCAGCTTCCACTTTGTCCTTTAATACCATTGGTTCCTGATCATATGCAATTTCTTGAGACAGTTGGTCATCCACCAATTCCTTTTGATATAATGATTCTGTATATTCCTTTCATCTTATTTTGATGTTTCCTGCATCATTTAATATTTTTCTTATAGAAACCTTCACAATTGTCACTTGAGATTTGAACTTTTTCTTCAATTTCTTAAGCTTGAGAAAAAGTGTGCTCTTCCCCTTTGGTTTTGTATCTCCAGCTCTTTGCACATGTCATCATAATATTTGATTTTGTCTTCTTGAGCTGCCCTTTGAAATCTTCTCTGTAGTTCCTTGACTTCATCATGTCTTCCTTTTACTTTACCTGCTCAACATTCAAGGGCAAATTTCAGAGTCTCTTTGGACAGATAATTTGGTGTTTTCTTTTTTTCCTGTCTTTTGAACAACCTTTTGCTTTCCTTGTGAATAATGTCTTTAATGTCATGCCACAACTTGTCTGGTGTTTTGTCATCATTATCTAATATATTAGACATGCTCTTCAAATGGGCTCTAAAGTCAGATGGAATATACTCAAGGTCAGACCTTGGCTATCGTACACTTGTTCTTATTTTCTCCAGTTTCAGTTTGAACTTGTATATGAGCAGTTAATGGTCTGATCCACAATTAGCACCTAGTTTTGTTCTGACATTTGATGTTGAGCTTTTCTATCACCTCTTTCCACAAATAGTCAATTTGGTTCCTGTATGTTCCATCTGGTGAATTCCATGTCTATAGTCACCATTCACGTAGGTAAAAAAATGTATTTGCAGTGAAAAAGTCATTGGTCTGACAAAATTCTGTCAGGCAATCTTCAGCATCATCTGTCACCAAGGCCATATTTTCCAATTACTGAGCCTTCTTCTTTGTTTCCAACTTTTGTATTCCAGTCACCAGTAATTATCAGTAAATCCTGATTGTATGTTTGATATATTTCAGATTGCAGAAGCTGGTAAAAATGTTCCTTATGTTCATGTGTGGCCTTAGTGGTAGGTGCACAAATTTGAATAATAATTATCTTAAATGGCCTTCCTTGTAGGCTTATTAATGCTATTCTATCACTGACAGCATTGTACTTTAGAACAGATCTTGAGATATCTTTTTCTGACAATGAATGCAACCCCATTTCTTTTTGTCATTCCCACCATAGCAGACCATGTGATTATCTGATTCCAAATGGCCCATGCCAGGCCATTTTAGCTCAATGATACCTAGAATGTCAATGTTTATGCATTCCATTTTCCTTTTGACTATTTCTAATTTTTCTATATTCACTCTACGTACATTTCACGTTCCAATTATTAATTGATGTTTACAGTTGTTCCTCCTCATTTTGAGTCATGCCCCATCAGCCAATGGAGGTCCCTGGGGCTTTACTCTATTCCCATCGTTAAGGTAGACTCTACTTTGAGGAGACAGCTCTTCCCCAATCGTCTTTTGAGTGCCTTCCAAACAGGTGGACTTATTTTCTGACACTATATGTGATGGTATTTCTCTGCTATTCATAGGGTTTTCAATGGCTAATTGTTTTGGGAGTGGGCTGCCAGGTCCTACTCCATAGTCTGTCTTAGTCTAGAAGCTTAGCTGAAACTTGTCCACCATCGGTTCCCCTGCTGTTATCTATAGTACCAGTAGCATAGTTTTCAGCATCACAGCAACACAAAAGCCCCCATAGTATGGCAAGCTGACAGACATGTGAGGGTCATGAGGATTAGTAGATCTCAAGTGAAGCTGAAGAAAGAATATATTTTCCTGTATGTCATAGGTATAATAAAGGGTAAAATCTATTGTGCTTAGTTCTGAAATGAGAAAGGCCTACATGTGAAACATATGAAAGGTAATCAGTGGAAGGCTCCAAGGCAGAGAGTCATTAAGAAGACAAACTGAATGACTGGAATGACAATAATAAATAAAACACTGAAAAAGATTGGAGCCACTGCCCAGTGGTTTTATTTTTTTCTCAAAAAACTAATATTTCAAAGTATGGAAAATTGAAAAGATATTGTTCATAAAACATCAAGGAAATGCAGAAGGCAATGTTAAATAGAAAAGGTATTTGCGTTTGTAACACTAGATTAAACTCACCAGAATAAACATCTAGAAGAAAACAAATATTTCTAAGGTAAACAGAGGATTTTTTTTCTTTTAAAAGTAATGAGAAATTCTTAGTCATAGATTTATTCCCATAGAAAAGAACTTTATAAGAAATCCCTAATTTGAACTAAATCTTTCTTATGTATCATTGTTAGAGTAATAAATATAAGGAGACTTACGGATGTCTAGAAAAGGGGAACAGATTCATAGTTTTGTAGTCTTCAATTTTTTTACCAAATACACTTTGCCAATTGCCATACCACTGATCCTGGTTTTATAGTATCCAGTTGATGTCTGCAAAAGGCTTGAAAATGTGTCTTATCCACGGACAAAATGTATACAAGGGGTTCACTACTAAAGCTCCACTTTAATCATGCTAACACTTTAACAGGTTAGTGGCTTCTGATGATAAAATCTTTTTTGAATTGCTTCTAATGTACTTAATGAACTTTCTCTTACATAAATTTCTATCAGTTATGCGAGACTGCAGGCATGCTGCTGTTTTATATTGTGATTTTTATCAATCATTCTCTCCCTTAGGATTCCCTGCAATCTCAAGGCACCCCCTCCACATACATATGTGGGATTATGATATAGTCCTGCAGAAAGAAGATCCCCAGGAAGTATTTCCTATTTGGGAATGGAAGATGGAGGGAATACAAATTGAAAAGATCCCAATGAGTCCCATAGAGGATAGTCTCATTTACTTCTCCTTCTTTCTGCCTGAATGTCATGCACTGACTAATTTCAGATGAATGTAAACTTATTAAAGAAATATTAAGTAATGTAATAAACATTGGGAGATGATATCCAAGCATATACACAAATAACTATGTTGCTTTTAGGTGCCGTTGAGTAGGGTCCAACTCATAGTGATCCTGTGTACAACAGAACGAAACACTTCCCAACACTGTGCCATTCCCAGCACTATGTCAGTGCTTCTCTGCTATTCATAGGGTTTTCAGTGGCAGATTATTTTGGGATGGTATCCAGAGTGGGCTGCCAGGTCCTTTCCCTATTAATGCGGTGCTAAAGATCAAACTCAGTGCCTTAGAGAGCACAGAGTGGCACTGTACCAAGTGAGCTAAACTCCACCCCCACAAATAACTATAACAGAAGATAATTCAAATATTCTAATATTGTGATAAATAAGGAATTAAGGAATAAAAGAGGAAAAAATCACTTCCAGATACACTGGAAGTGTTCTGAATAACACTGCATTTAAGCTGAACCTTGAAAGATATAATTTATTGTTTGTGAAATGCTAAATATACTTTAAAATTATTCAGTAGGCATGCATACTATAAAAATATTATGAAAAACAAAGTTAAAATCTAAACTCTATAAATTATGTTTATAATATGTGATTTCTTTATGTGTGGTCTTCTTAAAGACAGATTCATCAGTAGGCAGATCTATTCTAGTTCTTTGCAATGATGATAATTATTCAAGTTTTAGAAATAGGTAAATTTTACAAAACAACTTGAGACAATATGCTCTAATAAAAGAGCTTAGGCAACAGAGGCTTAAGATATGATTTTGTTCAAATAAACGCTGTGCTATGAAGTCAACTGTGTGATTTAGCTTCAATTTTCTAACCTAAAGGCAGTACAAAAACTATCTCCCTTCATAATCTCTCTCTGTTCAATCTACCCTTCCCTCTCGGACATACTGTGGTGCTAAGTGAGATGATGTGTTCTCAAAGTTAATTTAAAAATACTATCTCATTTATCCTTATAATCTAAGAGATATAGCTTCAGGCAATTTGGCAGTTGTGCTGGAGACTGAACCCAGGACCTTCCACATGTTAAGCAGGTACTCTACCAGTGAGCTACATTCTCAGCCGCAAACAGATTTTTGATATTTAGAAAGATATTCCCCACACACAAATAGAAGCCTCTTTGAAGTACAAATCTTCCATTCATAATGTAATTTCCCTCATTTATCTGTCCAGTTACTACTGACCAAAAACACTACAGAAAAGGCTAACTCAGTAACAAGTGAAAATATTTAATGAATATAAACAGGATATAGCATCTCTAGGTATCTCTTGCATAGAGTAAATGTTCAGTAACTATTAGTTCATCTGCAGGTGTACCACAGTAACATCTGATCCCTCCAGATCTCAGAAGCTAAGCAGGGTCAATCCTGGTTAGTACTTGAATGGGAGACCGCCTAGGAACACCAGGTGCTGTAGGCTTGGGAGAAGGACTCAGCAACCAACTCCCCTCAAAAACCCAATCAGCCATGGAAAACCCTATGAATAACAGAGAAGCACTGACAATAGTGTTTCGCCTGTTGTATGTGGGGTCACTATGAGTCAGACATCAATTTGACAGCATCTAACAACAACCACCATACTATCTATGTTTATTTGGAAGAAAGACCTAGCAACCCACTCACAACAACAACAACAACAACAACAACAACAACAACAACAACAACAAAAATCAGCCACTGAAACCCTATGAATGGCAAAGAAGCACTAACAATACTGTTTTGCCTGTTGTACGTAGGGTCGCTATGAGTCAGACACTGACTCATCAGCACCTAACAACAATAACAACAAGTATTAGTTCAACTGGACTTTATCTTGAAAGACAAAAGGGATGCCCATAGTTACAAAAATAAATTAATAGGTGGCAAGCTACAATTTAGAATTCAGGTCTCACAATCCATTTTCCAGTGTCCTTACCTATTCCCCAAGATGTCTTCAATGTAAGATGCAGCAAGAAGTGCCAGCTGAGAGAACACATCTGGTCACTTTTGTAGTCCAAGAATTAAGAATCAGAACCTCAGGGGATCCTTCCAACTCCTTTCTTAAGAAAATCCTTTCTATTGGGAGGAGGTAAGAGAGATAGTTCCCATTTCCAATGAAGAGCTCAGTGTATATATATATATATATATATATATATATATATATATGAATATAAAAGGGATGCATTAGGCCAGGTAAGTTTAATTTTATTGTGCTCTTTGTATGCTCTAATCAAAGACTATAAAAAGTTTTTAACTTGTTTGCTTAAAAAGATTTGTAATATCTAGCTTTGTGTCAGTAATGAAGAAAAGATTCATTAATAATGTGGCAAAAGCATTTCATTGTATTGAAAAGAGTCTGATATTATTTCTCTAACAGTATTTTCAAAATCAAAGTAGGAAAGGTAATGAAGTAAATAAGAGAACTGATGTATTGCATGGTGGTAATTAAAATGAAGACTCTGGGCATAGTTAATAACTATGAAGGAGAAAGATAAAAAAATTCCTATTTTTAAAATTATGGACAGAAATTACTGGTTCCTATGGTATCAAACATTTCTCTACCAAAGCTATGGTATGGAAGTGTCCTTTCTACCCCTGTAGCAAAGAAGAACCTGTTGCAGGTAGTAAGGGCAAGACAATAGCTCAGGCGCAAGTAGGCTACCAAATGCTTCAGGAAACTAATACCTAAAGGGGTATTATGTAAAATTTAAATGTGGAAACTTAATGAAGAACAGATATCAAGGTAGACAGTTTACTGACTGCAGCAAACACATTCCTATATAGTATAAAAGAGGAAAACTTGCCTTAGTATGTAAAGTAGCAACTGGCTTACTGTAAATACATATGTAGGCTCTCTGTCTATATATCACTACTGAATGTTTTAAAACAATTGTTTAAAAATGAAAATTCTACAAAGAAAATAGAAAGCAACAGACAAATGAGGGTCATTTCTTGCAGTGAGTATCATTGAGATAGTATTCTGTCTTTTCTGCATGTTCTAGCTGTTTTCTAAAAAACTTCTAACTCAGATTCAAGAAATGTTTACATCAGAACAACTTTAGTAATATTTTCTGTTACCATAAGGGCCATAAAGAGGCAGAAAAATAAATGAAACATCCTGTCTAATTAGCTTGTTCAAGAATAAAATGTAGACAAAACTCCTTCCAAGAACAGAGAATAAAAGTTACATGAGGAGCCAGATTCTGCCAATCCTATATAAAAATGCACAAAAGGTCTATTGTCTCAGTCACCTCAACTTTTCTTTGTATCTTTATAGACCTCATACAGCTAAAAATAGCATGCTTAGAAAAGTAAGATTGAATTTAGGAAAGGTCCTCCATCACCATTTTACTTAACATACTTCATTAGGTTCTCTTTCCTCAAAACCAAAATACAGGGATGATGTGGCAAGTACTCTGAAAAGGGTAGGGGACAATAGGAAAAGGAGAAAGAAGGAGAGGGTAGAGGGAAAAGCAGCATTATTCATGAATACCAAAAGGTAGAAACACCTGAAATGTTTATCAACATATGAACAGATGAATAACTTTGTGATATACATACATACATAATGCATACATGCATAAACACACAACAGAATATTATTCAGCCAAAAAGAGCAATGAAGTATGAATACATACTGTAACACGGAGGAAATCTGAAAACATTATGTGAAGTAACCAAACACAAAAGGATACATATTACATGATTTCACTTATATGAAATGCTCAGAATAGGTAAATGTATAAAGAATGCGGATTGGTTGTATCCAGAGACTAGTGGAAGGGAATGGGGAGCAACTGCCCCCATTCTATGCGTTTGGGATTTTGATGAAATGTTTTGCAACTAGAAAGAGGTGGCATTTGTACAACCTTGTGAATACACTAAGTATCACTGAATTGTTCACTCCAAGATGATTAATTTTATGTCATATAAATTTCAGCTCCATAAAAATAAATCACGGTGGCATTCTTACATGGGTGTATTTTGTATTCTATTCTGTTTCATTTTTCTGCGTCTAAGTACTCAGCCATTGAAAACCCTATGAGGGTCGCTATGAGTCGGATACCGACTCGACGGCACCTAAAAACAACAACAATCTTCTTCTAATATCATACTATTCATTACTGTAGTTATAATATTAAAACTTAAAACCAGGAAGTGAGTCTAGCAACTTTTTTCAAAATTACTTTAGCTATTTTAGTTTCTTTGCCTTTTCACATAAATTTTAGAATCAAAATAGATATATATGCAAAAAGTAAAAGAATTGCTGTGATTTCAGTGAGAATTAAGGGTATAGATTGATTTGGGAAGAACTGGCATCTTTTCTAGAGAAAATTCTATAAGAATTTTTACCTAATATTGATTTTTTTTTGACAAATAGTAAATGGGATTGTGTTTCAAATTTTCTTTTCCAATCATGTAGAAATATGATTAAATTTTCTGTGTTGATTATGTCTCCTATGACTTTGCTATATTGCCTTATTAGTTCTAGGAGTTTTTTGTTGTGTGGTTGCTTTGGTAGATTTGAGATTTTTTGAGATAGGGAATCACAATTTTCTTTGTCATACTGCCTTGAATTAAATAGACAGAACTTCTACTATAATGTTGAATAAGCAATGGTGAGAAAGGACATCTTGTCTCATTTCCAGTTTTAGGGAGAGCATTTAGTCTTTCAGTAACAAATGTGATCTCCTCCATTTATAGTTTGCTAAGTTATTTCTCATACATAGGTAGTGGATTTTTATTGAATGCATTTTCTCCATTGATAATTATATAATGTTTTTCTTCTATAAACTGTTAATATGACAGATGATATTAGTTAGCCATTGAAGTGTTAACCAGCCTTGCATTCCTGAAATAAATCCTACTTGGCTTTTGTGGAGTCAATTTGCTATAAATTTCCTGAACTTTTTTGTGACAGGTTCAGAAGGGAAATTAGACTATAGGCTTCTTTATATTATAATGTCTTTTTCTAGTTTTGGTATCAGGATAATGCTGTCTCCACAAATGAGATGGAAAGTGTTCTCTTTGGAATACTTTATTATTTGGAAAAGATTATATAGAATCAGTATTGTTTTTAAAATGTTCTGTAAGTTTATTAGTTTTCTATTATATACCAATCAGCACAAACTTAGCAACTTACAACAACATTATTATCTTTTTGTTTCTGTGGGTCAGGAGTCTTAGCTGGGTGATCTGCTTAGAATCACAAGGTTATAACCAAGGTTTTGGCTAAACTGCATTTTCATCTGGAACTGGGAAAGAATCACTTCCAAACTCATTCCTGTTGTTGGCAGAATTCACTTCATTCCAACTATCAGAATAAAGCCCTGGTCTGTTGCTGGTTATTGACTGAAGGTTGCCTTCAACTGCTTGCCATATGGGTTTTCTCAAAATTTCATCAAGTCAGTAAGGACAGGCCCTACAGCAAGTCTGCTATAGAGAAGTCCCTACATAATGTGATGGACATGCCATATTCTACTGGATAGAAGAATATCATAGGTAACATCCACACTAAAGGAGAAAAGATTACACAAAGGCATTGATACCAGAAAGAGTGATTACAGAAAGCCAGCTTAGAATCTGTTATAGGAGAATGTACAGCAAAAGTCATCTTGGCCTGGAATCATAAATTCAATGTCTATAAGAGTCATAATACTCTTGAGATTATATATTTCATATTGAGCAGGTTTTGATAGTTTGTGGTTTTCTTTTGTTAATTATTTTTAAATTTTTTCCCCTTTATTAGTATATGACGATGGGCTACAGAGTAATACAGCATTGGTCTTGTCCATTATGCATTCATTATATCACTTCTGGCAACACTGTCATCAATCCACAAAGTTTACAGAGCATTATAGGTAATATGTGGTAAAACTCAAATGCTTATTTGGATTATATTCACCTATTTTTACAATGTGCTCAGGAAGTTGTCTTGTTTACACTGAGATTATACTCTCCCCATTCAACGCTCCCCATTGACCATCTTCCACATCCTACCTTCCCCAATCTTTGCTTCTCTCTGCTAGTTCCCTCTGCCTTCTTTCTATTCTTTATATTGTCTCATCTTTGCTAAAGTTCAATTGTGCATTTTTAATATACCAATTTATGTATAGGATTTTTTCTTCCATTAAGTATGATTCAGCTTGTGTTCATTCACTTAAGATGACGTTCTCCAGTTCCATCCATTTTGCTGCAAGTGATATTTCATTTTTTATGGCTGAGTAGTATTCCATTGTGTATATGTACCATAGTTATTTTATCCATTCCTCTGCTGATGTGCACCTAGGATGGTTCCATATCCTTGCTATTATGAAAAGTGTCTCACTGAATATGGAGATGCAAGTGTCACTGTGGTATGATGACTTGTCTCCCTTCGGGTATATTCCCAGTAGTGATATAACTGGGTTGGATGGCAGTTCTATTTTAGTTTTCTGAGGTATCTCCATATTGATTTCTAAAGTGGTTGAACCAATTAACATTCCCACCAATAGTGTAAAAGGGTTCCCTTTTCTCCACAACCTCACCAGCATTTGTTATTTGTTTTGTCGATCATGGCCATTCTTACTGGAGTAAGGTGGAATCTCAGAGTTGGTTTGATTTGCATTTCCCTAATGGCTAGGGATATTGAGCATTTTTTCATGTGTTTCATAGCCTTATGAATTTCTTCATTTGAGAACTGTCTATTCACTTCCTTCGCCTACTTGTGCATTGGATAATTTGTTGTCTTTGGAGTTGCTTTCTTGAGTTCTTTGTAAATTCTAGAAATTAGTCTTCTGTCAGATGTGTAGGATGCAAAGATTTTTTCCCATTCACTGGGGTCTTCCTGAGCTCTGTTGATTGTTTCCTTTGCTGTACAGAAGCTTTTAATTTAATGTAATCCCATTTATCTATTCCTGTTGCAATTTCCTGAGCAATTGGACTCTTATTAAGGAAATATTTTCCTATGCCTATATGGTGAAGCATATTGCTTATCTTTTCTTCTAGTAGTTTCAACGTTTCTGGGTTTTTTTTTAATTTTAATTTTTAATGTACAGCTTACGGGGCTTCATTATGACATGGGTTTCATTATGACATTTCCATATATGCATTTCACTGTACTTTGCTCACATAACTTCCCCCTTCCCCTCTCATGACCCTCCTCTCTTATCCCCTCCCCCCACAATGTTCTCCTTTCTATTTGCATGTCTTTCTGTGAGAATATTTATCTATAAACATGCATCCCGATTTTAAGTCCAAGCTTTTTTCTTTCTTTCTCTCTCTATTTTTTTTTTTTTTTTTTTTTGCGGTACTGGGGGTTGAATCCAGGGCCTCGCGCCTGCATGCTCTGCAAGTGCTGGACCACTGAGCTGCACCTCAGCCCAATTTTTTTACTTTTTTAGACAGGG
Source organism: Pedetes capensis (assembly GCA_007922755.1). NCBI lineage: Eukaryota > Metazoa > Chordata > Mammalia > Rodentia > Pedetidae > Pedetes > Pedetes capensis. The sequence continues at coordinate 20,424 of VMDO01012841.1, forward strand.
TCTCACTAAATTATGCAGACTGCCTCTGGTCTCGAACTTGCGATCCTCCTGCCTCTGCCTCCCGAGCCGCTGGGATTACAGGCATGCGCCACCACGCCTGGCAAGTCCAAGCTTTTTTCTATAGTAATCTACATTTTCACATTCAGTATTAGATGAGTGATCTAGTCCATTTACATTATTGCCAGCCTTTAGTATTATTACTATTATTATTTTTTTATTTTAGCTATTCTTGCAGGTTTTTTTCTATACCCTCCCCCTTTTCCACCATATCCATAAAATTATGCTGTTTACATTAAGGTGGACCTCTGTGCCTTCAGCCCTCCTCGTTGACCCTCTTCCCCCTCCTGTCTTCTCCAATCATCACTTCCATTTGCTAGATCCCTCCCTTCTTTCTACTCCTTAAATTGTCCCTTCTACACTAAGTTTGGGTTTTTTATTATGTTTCTATTTATGTATAGGAATTTTTCCTTCCTTTAAGTTTTATAACTCCCACATATGAGCGAGAACATATGGTATTTCTCCTTTTGGGTTTGTATTCATTCACTTAAGATGATGTTCTCCAATTCCATCCATTTTGCTGCAAATGACATTTCATTTTCTTAAATTGCTGAGTAGTATTCCATTGTGTATATGTACCAAAAATTTTTAATCCATTCTTCTGTTGATGGACACTTTGGTTGATTCCATATCCTTGCCATTGTGAAAAGTGCTGCATTGAATATGGAGATGCAGGTGTCTCTGTGGTATAATGATTTCTCTCCCTTTGGATAGATTCCCAGGAATGGCATAACTGGGTCATGCCAACTTGACCTATTTTTAGTTTTCTGAGGCATCTCCATATTGATTTCCAAAGTGGTTGAACCAATTTACAGCCCCACCAACAGTGTAAGAGGGTTCCCTTTTCTCCACAACCTCACCAGCATTTGTTATTTGTTTTATTGATCTTGGCCATTCTTACCGGAGTAAGGTGGAATCTCAGAGTTGTTTTGATTTGCATTTCCCTAATGGCGAGGGATGCTGAACATTTTTTTGTGTGTTTCATGGCCTTATGAACTCCTTCATTTGAGAACTGTCTATTCACTTCCTTTGCCTTCTTGTGCATTGGATAATTTGTTGTCTTTGGAGTTGCTTTCTTGAGTTCTTTATTAATTCTAGAAATTAGTCCTCTGTCCAATGTATAGGATATGAAGACTTCCTCCCATTCAATGGGGACTTCCCTGACTCAGTTGATTGTTTCCTTTGCTGTACAGAAGCTTTTTTATCTCATACAATCCCATTTATCTATTCTTGTAATTTCCTGAGCAATTGGAGTCTTACTAAGGAAATGCTTTCCTATGCCTATATGTTGGAGCAAATTACCTATCTTTTTTTCTAGTAATTTTAAGGTTTCTGGTTTTATACTGAGGTCTTTTACCCATTTTGAGTTAATGCTCATGCATATTGAGAAGCAAGGGTCTGTTTTCATTTTTCTGCAAGTGGATATCCAAGTTTCCCAGAATCATTTGCTGAAAAAGCTATCCTTTCTCCAATTTGCCTGCTTTGCTCCTTGTCAAAAATCAGGTGGCTATAGATGTGTTGGTGTATCCCTGGATCCTCTATTCTGTTCCACTGATCTTCAGGCCTATTTTTGTGCCAGTACCAAGCTGTTTTTGTTATAAAGTCAGGGATTGTGATCCCATCTGCACTAGTTTTATAGCTTAAGAGTGTTTGGGCTATATGTAGTCTTTTGTTTTTCCATATGAATTTTTGGATCATTTTTTTCTATTTTTGTAAAGTCTGACATTTGAATTTTAATGGGGATTGCATTAAATCTATAGATTGCTTTTGGTAGTACAGCCATTTTTACAATCTTGATTCTCCTAATCCATGAGCAGGAGAGGTCCTTCCACCTTTTAGTATCTTCTGCAATTTCTTTCTTTAATATTTTGAAGTTTTCCCTATAGAATCTGCAGAATCTTTGGTCAGATTGATTCCAAGGTATTTAAGTTCTTGGTGGCTATCATGAAAGGGATTGTAGCTTTAATTTTCTTCTCTTCCTGCTCACAGTTGGTGTAAAGGAAGGCTACTGATTTTTGAATGTTAATTTTGTATTCTGCCACTTTGCTAAAGGAGTTTATTATGTCTAAAAGTATTCTAGAGGAGATTTTGGGGTCCTTAAGGTAAAGTATCATTTCATCTGCAAATAAGGATAATTGACCTTTTTGCCTATCTGTATCCCTTTGATTTCTTTCTCTAGTCTAATTGCCTGGCTAGGACTTCAATCACAACGTTAAATAAGATAGGAGAGAGTGAACATCCTTGTTTTGTTCCTGATCTTAGAGGAAATCATTTCAATTTTTCTCTATGTGATATGATGTTGGCTATGTTGTTGTTGTTAGGTGCCATCGAGTCATGTCTGACTCATAGCGACCCTCACAGGGTTTTCAATGGCTGATTGTTTCGAGATTGCCTTGGGAGTGGATTGCCATGTCCTTTTCCCACTTTTGCAGTGCTTGGAATCAGAAAGTGCAGAGCAGCACTCTACCAAGTGAGCTAAATCCTAGCCCCTGATATTGGTTATTGGGCTGTCATAAATGGATTTTATGATGTGAAGGTATTTTCCTGTTATGCCTATCTTGTCCAGGGTTTTTCCCATGAAAAGGTGTTACATTTTGTCAAAGGCCTTCTCAGCATCAATTGAGATGATCATGTGATTTTTGTTTGCAAGCCTCTTGATATGTTGAATTACACTAATTGATTTTTGTATGTTGAACCAGCCTTGCATCTGTGGAATAAATCCTACTTGGTCATGGTGAACAATCTTCTTAATATGTTGCTGAATTCAGTTTGCCAGAATTTTTTTTTGCACTTTTTGCACTTTTGCACCTATGTTCATATGGAGATTGGTGTATAATTCTCTATGCTAGATGTATCTTTGCCTGGTTTAGGTGTCAAGGTGATGGTAGCTTCATAGAATGAGTTTGGGAGTCACCCTACTTTTCTACTTTTTGAAATAATTTGAGTAAAACTGGTATAATTCTTCCTTGAAAGTTTGGTAGAATTCTGCTGTGAACCCATCAGGTCCTAGGCTCTTCTTTGTTGGGAGACTTTTTATTACCTTTTCTATTTCAGCATATGTAATGGGTTTGTTTAGGTTGCTTAAGTCCTCCAGAATCAATTTTGGTAAAACATATGTGTTAATAAACTTATCCATTTTTCTGTATTTTCATATTTTGGGGAATACAATTTCTCAAAGTATTACCTGATCATCTTCTGTATTTCACTGGAATCGGTGGCTATGATCCCTTTTTCATCTCTAATTTTCAGGATTTGGGCCTTTTCTTTTTTCTTTTTGATGAGATTGTTCAGAGGAGCATCTATTTTATTAATCTTTTCAAAGAACCAACTCTTGGTCTCATTAATCCTTTGAATTATATTTTTAGATTCTAATTGAGATATCTCTGCCTTGTTCTTGATCATTTCTGAGTGCTCCTTTTGGGATTGATTTGTTGTTGACTTTCTAGTGCCTTGAGATGTGTCCTTAGGTCATTTATTTGGCTCATCCCTATCTTATTAATGAAGGCACTAAATGCTATGAACTTCCCTCTTAGAACTGCCTTTGCTGTATCCCATATATTTTGGTAGGATGTGTTTTCATCCTGATTTGATTGTAGGAATTTTTTAAATTTGCTTTGATTTCTTCAATAACCCCTTGATCATTCAGCAGTGTATTATTTACTCTCAATGAATTTGTAAAATTTCTGGTGTTTTTCTTACTTTTGGGTCCCAATTTTATTCCATTGTGATCTAAAAAGGTTCAGGGGATGATTTCTACTTTTTTGTATTTATTGAGGCTATTATTATGTACTAAAATGTGATCTATCTTAGAGAAGGGTCCATGTGGTGCTGAGAAGAACGTGTATTTCTTATTAGATGGAAGGAATATTCTGTAGTTATCTGTGAGTTCCAGTTGGTCTAAGGTGCAAATTAAGCTTGTCGTTTCTCTGTTGATTTTTTGTTTTCATGACCTGTCTCCCTGGAAAAAGTGGGATATTGAAGTCTCCTATAATTATTGTCTAGATCAATGTAATCCTTTATTTCCCATAGAGTTTGTTTTATGAAGCTAGGTATCCCTATATTTGGAGAACATGTATTAAGTAACATAATTGGTTCCTGGTTGATTGTTCCTTTTAGTAATATGTAGTGTCCTTCTTTGTCTCTTCTAATTAGTTTTGGATTGAAGGTTAATCTATGTGAAATTAGTATTACAACTCCTGTTTATTTTTTGTTTTCCCACTCCTTCGTATATTGTTCTCCAGCCCTTAATTCTCAACCTATTACAGTCTTGTGGGTTAGGTGAGTCTCCTGAATGGCACAAAAAGAGGGTTTATTTTTTTCCATCTAATTGGCCAGTCTCTGTCTCTTAATTGGCGAGTTAAGACGATTTACATTAAGAGTAATTATTGAGAAGGGTTTATTATTATGCATCCAGTCAGTACTTATTATTGGTTTTTGATTCATGTTTATCTTATTTCTCTCTTGATTTCCTCTCATGTTAATTGTTCACTTCTTTGATCTTCTATGTAGGGTTGTCTTATCTTCCCTGTATGTGGTAGTTGATTGAGGAGCCTCTGTAATGCTTGCTTGGTGGTTGCTAATCATTTGAACGTGACAATATCATGGAATGTCTTATACTCCTGATCTACTTTAAAAGATAACATTGCTAGGTAATGTACTCTTGGTTGGAAGTTGTTCTTTTTCTGAATGTGGATAATATGTGTCCAGGCCTTTCTAGCTTTTAATGTTGATGTGCAGAAGTCTGCAGTTATTTTAATGGGTTTTCCTTGAAAGTCAGTTTATGTTTTTCCCTAGCTGCTTTCAAAACTGCTTTTCTACTGTTCAATGTAAGCATTCATACAGTAATGTGTCATGGGGAGGATCTATTTTGGTGTACACTGGATGGGGTTCTGAATGATTCACTTGTGTAAGTATCCAGTTCTTGCCTTAGATTTGGAAAATTTTCACTCAGAATATCCTGGAATAAATTTCCTCATCCTCTTGTATTGCTTTGTTGTCCTTCAAAGGACTCCTTGAATTCTTAAATTTCACTTTCTCATTTTGACTGAAACCTCTTGGAGATCTATCTGGTATTGTTTCATCATTTTCTCCATCTTAGCTTGCACATTCCTTCCTCCATGTCTGAAATTCTCTGTTCAGCCTCATCCAGTCTCAATGTTGAGGACTCTATTGAAGTGTTTACTGCATTCAGCTTGCCTTGCATCTCAAGGATTGCAGCGTTGTTTTTTTCTAATGATTTTTAGCTGCAAGGAGAGTACAGAATCCAAATGAGATGCTTTCTTCTTGAGGATTTTGAAGGTGCTGGTAGTATTACCTTTGATATCTCTTAGGTATTAATAATTGAAATTCTGAATCCTGATTCTGACATTTCTAGAAATCAGGATTGTTTGATATTGTCTGTTGAAAGGCTTTGGTCTGTGGGATCTTTGCATCCAGCGTGTCTTTTCAGGTTTTGTGGATTTTTTTTTTTGCTGAGGCTTGCCCATTTCTGCATCTGGGAATTAGGATCTGCCTCCTCCAAGTATGAAGAGCATCTCCCTCTGGCGTTCCTTTGAGTTTGGGTGATGATGAATCTCTGGCACTTTTCTCTCCCTCCCCTGCCCCGTCATTTGCAGCCTCAGTTCTCAATGTCTAGGATCTACTGCAGACTCTTATTCAGTGCTGTCCCCTACAGTTTCTCCCTGTCCCATGTTCCCAGCCCCCAACTGGTCTACAGCCTACACCGCAAGTCTTAGGTTGTCTAGTCTCTGGGGCTCTTACTCTGAATCACCAGCTCTATTCGACCTGAGGTGAGTCTTCTTCTGGGCCAGTTTTCCTAGGTTCAAGGAACCATCAGCTTTTACCACTCTTCTCCATGCCCTGGACTCTCCACTCCTCAGTTTCTGACTCTCCAGTTAGCTATTCCAATGGGACTGGGAGCCAGGGTGGCAACAATCTCTGTTTCTCTACTGGGGGAGGAGAAGGGAGAGGAGATGGGGAAAGAAGAAGGAAAAAGAAAAAAAAGTAGACGAACCAAAACTGTATAGAAAAGAACAGTATCAAAACACTCACAGATAAAAGCAATGAAACAAAACTAACAAACACCAAAGGGGGTAAAAAAAGGAAAACAACAACATTACAATAGTACAGAAAAGAACATCATTAAGATACACACAGACAAAAATGACTTAACAGAACTAACAAGCCAGGAGGGGGGAAAAAAAAGAGCGAAAACAACACCCTCAAAACTACAGAAGGAACATCAAGACACACACAGACAAAAACGACGTAACAAATCTGAGAAATGATAAAGGAAATAAACAGAAGGAAAACAACATCAACCACACACACACACACACACACACACACACACACACACACACACACACACAGAAGAAAAGAGAATGAGGAAGTAGGGTATACTAGAGAGTTCAGGTTTAACCGCCTTTCCTACTTTCAGTAGCAGTCATCAACCCTCTGAGAGGGCCCCACCTCCCTTCACTTAGGCAAGAGTCCTTTCTTACTGTTTCACAGTCTCTCCTTCCTGCCTGCTGCTGTCAGGGGAAGCCCTACAGGGTTGTTTGACTTCATCCCTAGTGGTGCCTCTGTCTATAGATCCATTTTCATTCTTCTCTTGTGTGAATTTTCCTAAGCAGTGAAGACAGTTTTATTTTGAGATTTCTCAGTTCCACTGCAGGGAAAGGGATTTTCCCTATCTGCTCTCTTGTTGAAAGCTGGCAGGTCTCAGGGGAGGTGTTTCCGCACAGTGTCCATCTGGTGGGGGATGATGGTAGAAAATCCACACCAGTCTCTCAGACTGGACCAGGTTTCAGTATGCTCTCAGAGATCCACCCTGTGGGGTGTTCTGCCTGAGTTGTGTTCTGCCTGGGCTGCATTAGCAGAGAGTGGATGTGATCCTGCTGGCCTTTTGAGAGTTCTGCCTCCCCCACAGAGCTCGTGGGTGGAGATCTCAGTTCAGAGAGCACAGCCCCAGACCCAATGGCAGGAGCAGATGGCTGCACGATCCAGATCTCAATGTCCCACCCACACCTCCCGAGCCCCACTGAACTCACTGATCCCATGCTGCAGTGGGTGAGATGATATCATCGTGCCACCCCTGGTGAATCTGAGGCCTACGCTCCCATGTGGGAGTCACACTACAACAATCTCCTGTTGCAAACTGTGCAGTCTGCTGGGAACTCTGGGATGGGGGGATGGCAGCTCTACTGTAGGCACCAGGCACAGATACTGTCCAGGCATGCTCTGCCCTTATGGAAGACCCAAACCCCATTGTGCTCGCTCTTCGATCCCATGCTGCAGTGGATGGGATGATATGAAGCTGCCCCCAGTGAGTCTGAGGCCTCTGCTCCCATGTGGGATTTGGAACACAGCCCTCTCCTGCCACAAACTGCCCAGCTGGGGTCTCCATGGCTGGGACCTCTGTGGTGGGGGAATAGCAGCTACACCTGCTGTCTGGGACTCACTCACCAGTTGCTCTCCATGGGAAGTGTTGCCCATGTCTTACTGGCAGGATGTTGGGGGATTGCCAGGGTTTCACTGCCCGGTGGATCCGAGCTCTAGACGGCCTCGTGGAATTTTCCCTGGGTTATATTCTCTCTGTGCTTTACGATCTGGGCAATGGGGGATCATCTACAGCAGTTTCTCTAGTTCTTCTCCACTTTGGATTTCAATCTCCTTGGCTCTCTAGCTCTCCACTGTCTGTGCAGTCCATGTGGAGGAGGAATTGTTGGTGAGTTTCCTGGCAGTGCAGCTCTGTGCAGGTGCTAATTTTCTCTTCCTGCTCGAACAAATTTTCATGTTTGTGCTAGTGCACTCTCACTGACCTACACCGATTCCTTCCTTTTTAAACATTTTCTGCAGTTGGTGGCATTTACCTAACGTGGATTTTTTTTATACATACCCCTACCTCTTATCTAACTTATTACTGTATCTGACAGATCAATGTATGTTCTTAACTATTGTTTAAGCTCTCCTTTTACTCCAAGTCTGAAGGCATGTGTTATCTATCATCTTAGCCGTTCTCCAAGGTTTCTGATTTTATGTTGAGATCTTTTATCCATTTCAAGTTAACTCTTGTGCATATTTAGAGATGCAGGTCTGTTTTCATTTTTGTGCAGATGGAAATCCAGGTTTCTCAGCATCATATATTGAACAGGCTATTCTTTCTTCAATTTGCCTGCTTTGCTCGTTTGTCAGAGATCAGGTGGCTACTTTTGTACCAGTACAAAGCTGGTTTTGCTACTATAGCCATGTAGTGTAGTTTAAAGCCAGGTATTGCGATCCACTAGTTTTGCAGCTTATGATTATTTTGGCTATATGTGGTCGTTCATGTTTCCATATGAACTTTTGGATTGTTTTTCCTATTTCTGCAAAATCTGTCATTGAGATTTTAATGGGAATTGCATTAAATCTGTAAATTGCTTTTGGTAGTATAGCCATTTTTACAATATTGATTCTCCCAATCCATGAGCAGGGGAGGTCCTTCCACCTTCTAGTATGCTCTGCAATTTTTTTCTTTAATGTTTTGAAGTTTGCCTTGTAGAAATCTTTAGGGTCTTTGGTTAGACAGATTCCTAAGTATTTAATTTTTTTGGTGGGCCAATGTGAAAGGGACTGTTGCCTTAATTTCCTTCTCTTCCTGTTCACAATTGGTGTAAGGAAGGATACTGACTATGAGTGTTAATTTTGTATCTTGCTACTTTGCTGAAGGAGTTAATTAGATCTAAAAGTTTTCTAGAGAAGTTTTTTGGGTCCTTTAGGTATAGCATCATGTTGCCTGTAAATAAGGATAATTTTACCTCTTTCTTGACTATCTGTATCTCCTTGATTTCTTTCTCTTCTCTAATTGCTCTGGCTGGGACTTCAATCACAATATTGAATAAGATACAAGAGAATGAACATCCTTGTCTTATTTCTGAATTAGAGGAAATGCTTTCAATTCTTCCCAGTTTAATATGATATTGGCTGCAGGTCTCTCATAAATGGCCTTTATGAACTTGAGTTATTTCTCTATTATGTCCTTCTTCTCTAGGATTTTTATCATGAAAGGGTATTGCACTTTGTCAAAGGCCTTCTCTGCATCAATTGAGAAGATCATATGATTTCTGTCTGCAAATCTCTTGAGAGGTTGAATTACATCGATTGATTTTTATATGTTGAACTAGCCTTGCTGAGGAATGAATCGCACTTGTTCATGGTGTATAATCATTTTCATGTGTTGCTGAAGCTAATTTGCCAGGATTTTGTTGAGAATTTTTGCACCAATGTTCATCAAAGGAAATTGGTCTATAGTTCTCTTTGAAGTGTGCTTGCCCAGTTTTGGTATCTGAGTGATGGTGGTTTTGTACAATGAATTTGGGAGTGCCACTTCCCTTTCTATTTTTAAAAATAGTTTGAGGAGAATAGGTATTACTTCTTCTTTGAAAGTTTGATAGAATTCTGCTGTGAACACCTCAGAGACTGGGCTTTTTTTTCTTGAGAGGCTTTTTATTACCTTCTGTATTTCAGTATATGTAATATATAATGGGTCTTTTTAGGCTGCTTATGTCTTCTAGGCTTAATTTTGGTTAATCATATGTGGTAATGAACTTACCCACTTCTTCTGTATTTTAATTTTTGGGGGAATACAATTTTCAAAGTATTCCCTGATAATTTTCTGGATTTCATTGGTATCAATGGTTATGATCCCATTCTCATCTCTAATTTTTTCAATTTTGGCCTTTCTTTCTTTTGGTGAAACTGGGTGGGGGGGGCATCTATTTTATTAATCTTTTCAAAGAACCAGCTCTTCATCTCATTAATTCTTTGAATTATCTTTTTAGATTCTAATTGGGATATTTCTTCCTTGATTTTTTTTTTAGGAGGGTACTGGGGTTTGAACCCAGTGCCTCGCCTTTGCATGCTCTACAAGTGCTGGACCACTGAACTGCACCCTCAGCCCATTTTCTTACTTTTTGAGATACGGTCTCACTAAGTTATGCAGACTGTCTCTTGTCTTGAACTTGCAATCCACCTGCCTCCGCTTCCTGAGCCACTGGGATTACAGGTGTGCGCCTCCATGCCCGGCTCTTGCCTTGATCTTTGTAATTTCTGTCTGAGTGTTCCTTTTGGGAGTGGCTTGTTGTTGGCTTTCTAATGCTATGAGATATGTAATTAAGTTATTCAACTAGGCTTTCCCTAACTTACAGATGAAAGGTGTTTGTGGTTATGAACTTCTCCCTTAGAACTGTCCTTGCTGTATTCCATAAATTTTGGTAGGATGTGTTTTCAACCTCAGTTGATTGCAGGAATTTTTAAATTTCCGCTCTGATTTTTTCAATAACCCATTGATCATTCAGCAGTGTATTATTTAGTCTTCATGAATTTAGAAGATTTCTGAAATTTTTCTTGTTTTTGAGTCCTAGCTTTTATTCCATGTGATCTGAAAAGGTACAGGGGATGATTTCTACTTTTTTTTTTTTTTTTTTTCCTGAGGCCATTTTTGTGGACTAAAATTTGATCTATCTTAGAAAAAGTTCCATGTCATGCTGAGAAGAATATGTATTCTCCATCTGATGGATGGAATATTCTGAAGACATCTGTAAGATCCAGTTAGTTTATGGTGCAAATTAAATCCATCATTTCTCTGTTATTTTTTTGTTTTGATGGCCTGCCCCTTGGCAAAAATGGGGTATTGAAATCTCCCACAATTATTGTATCTAGTCCAAAGTGTTTTTTTTTTTTATAATAAAGTTTGTCTTATGAAGTTAGGAGTGCCTGCATTTGGTGAGTAAATATTAAGTAATGTTGTAGGTTCCTGGTTGACTATTCTTTTTAGTAATATGTAGTATCCTTCTTTGTCTCTTCTGATTAGTTTGGAATTGGAGTCTAATCTCTCTGAAATTAGTATCACAACTCCTAATTTGTTTGTTTCTCATCTGTTTGATATATTGTTTTCCAGCCTTTAATTTTCAGTCTTTTATGCCTTTTATGGGTTAGGTGGGGGCTGGGATTTAGCTCAGTTGGTAAAGCGCCGCTCTACAGTCTCTGAGGTCCCAAATTCAATTCCCAGCACCACAAAAAAAGGGAGAAGGACATAGCAACCCACTCCTGAGGCAATCCCGAAACAGTCTGCCATTGAAAACCCTGTAAGGGTCACTATGAGTCGGACAAGACTCCATGGCACCTAACAACAACAACAATGGGTTAGGTGAGATTGGATATACATATTGAGAATTTATGTTTTTTATCTAACTGGTCGGTCTATGTCTTTTGACTGGTAAGTTAAGATCATTTATACTGAGAGTAATTATTGAAAGATGCTTATTATGCTGCATCAACTTGATATTTGTTAGTGTTTTTGATTCATAGTTAGCCTATTTTTTTCCTTAATTTCCTCATGTTTATTATTCATTTCCTTGATCTTGTATGTGGGGTTATCTTACCTCCTCCATATGCAGTGTTTCATTGAGGATCCTCTGCAATGCTGGCTTTGTAGCTGCAAATCATTTAAATAAGGCAATATGATGGAATATTTTGTACTGACCATCTATTTTCAAAGATAACTTCACTGAATAATATAGTCTTGGTTGGCAATTATTTATTTTTTATTTTTTTGGTACTGGAGGTTGAATCCTGGGCCTTGAGCTTGCATGCTTTGCAAGTGCTGGACCACTGAGCTGTACCCTCAGCCCATTTTTTTACTTTTTGAGACACACATTCTTCTCGTGCTGTTTTCAGCTCTTCTGTGGACACCCTGAATTTGCAGGTTTTGTTTCTTCATTTTATCAAATATCTCTTGAAAATCTTGGTCATACTGCTTCATCATTCTATCTTGGCATGGAGAAAATAATGTCTTCCACCTTTTCCTCACCTTCAGCAATCCCATTTTCAGCTTCATCTATCCCCAAGACATAAGGTTCAAGGACCTCTGCTTGATGAGTCTTCAAATTTTCTATTTCTCTCGAGAATTGTTCATCCAAATTATATACCTTTTTTCCTAGAGAATCAATTGCTTTCATGATGATGTCTTTGAAGTCTTTTGGCATATTTATAATCCGAGTTCTAAATTCTCCTTCAGGTATCTCCAGGAATCCCATTATCCTGACATTATCCACTGAGGTGCTTTGGTCTATAGAGACTTCCCATTCTGCATGTCCTTCCATGTTTTATGTGTTTTTATGCTGAGGTTTGCCCATTGCTTTGTCTCAGTGCTAGGTCCCACCTCCTTCATATGTACTGAGATTCTCCCCCAATGTTCCCATGAATTTGGATGTTGATGTGTGGCTGGCACTTCTTTCTCCCTCCTCGAGCCCCATAGTTTGCAGCCTCAGTGTCCAGTGCCTAGCTACTGCTGAGGGCTGGGATTTAGCTCAGTTGGTAGAGTGCTGCGCTGCAGTCTCTGAGGTCCCGAGTTCAATTCCCAGCGCCGCAAAAATGGGAGAAGGACCTGGCAATCCACTCCCAAGGCAATCCCGAAACAGTCTGCCATTGAAAACCCTATGAGGGTCACTATGAGTCGGATACCGACTCGACGGCACCTAACAACAACAACAACAACAACAACAGCTACTGCTGAAACCTCTGCATTCAGCACTGCCTTGAGTTTCTCTCCATCATGTGTGTTCCCAGCCCCCAATTGCACCACAGCCTAAACTGTGTGTCTTAGGCTCCTAAGACCCATAGCCCTACTTCTCCACATCACAAGCTCTACCAGGCCACAGATGCACCCTATTCTAAGCAAGCTTTCTTAGGCTAAGGGACCCAGCAGTGCCTGCTGCTCTTCTCAATCCCCTGAACTCACCACCTTTCAGTTTCCTTCCCTCCAGCTCATGGTTCCAATGGCACCAGAGGCCAAGGCAGTGATCATCTCTCCCAAATTAAAAAACAAAATAAATATCCATAGTCCCTGGGTCCAAGACACTCCAGTGGGGCCATGTCACCCAGCCTCTTCCCTGGAAAGTTCTGCAAACCTCTGCTTTGTCCACCTTCTCTCCTACCAGCCGCTACCATGTGACTGGGCTCTACTACACTTTCTTCAGCTGTGTGTCCTGGCCAGGTACGTCATCATACCTCGTTTTAGCCACTCACTTCAGGGAAAGCTGTGCCCTTGCTGGCATCTCTGCCTTCCCCTCTGCCAGCTGCTCAGAATCAGGGATGGTCCCACTAGGTTGTTGTTTGGCTGGGCCTCCTTGTAAGTGTCTCTACCATGTCTGGTTCCAGATGCCTGGCAAAAAGGATGGTCCCTGGTTCACTCTTTAGTCAGGCACCCATACTGGTGTCTCTGCCTTGCCCTTCCCTACCCACTCGCTGTCAGGGATGCCCTGAGTCTTACTTCACCCGTGTACCTTCCAAAGGGCTCTGTATCCTCCAAAGCCCTTTGCTGCCATCTTCCATGGGGCTGAGGATTATGGAGAGTTGTCCTGTCACTTCATCCTCTTCTCTGTCATTTTAGTCTCTGCTATTTGGTCAGTTGTCCTTGTGCCATCCCATTTTTCTTGATAATAAAAGCTGCACTCCACTCCTTATGTTTTGTTTTGAGTACAGATTTTCACCATTATCCCTATTTTCTATCCTGATTGAGGTGTGGCTGTTATCCATCCACCATCTTGCCTGACTCCTCTCTCCATCCTTAGTCAATATTGTTGTTAGGTTCCATCAAGCCAGGTCTGACTCACAGAAATCCTATGTAAAACAGAATGAAACACTTTCTGACACTGCCATGCTCAGCACTATTGTCAGTGCTTCTCTGCAATTCGTAGGATTTTCAATGGGAATGGATTGCCAGGTCCTTCTCCCTGGCCTGCATAACCTGGTATTCCCAGGTGGTCTCTCATCTAAGCACTAACCAAGCCAACCCTGCTTAGCTGCTGAGATCCAAAGGGATCAGATGCTAGGTTGCTATGTCTGTGGATCTCTTATTCAATACTGTGATTGAATTCTTTGCCAGAGGAATAAGGCAGTAGAAAGAAGTAAAATTGTCCCTATTGCAGAAGACATGATTCTATATTTAACATACTCTAAAGCCTCCACCAGAAAACTCTTAGAACTGACAAATATTTCACCAAAATATCAGGATACAGAATCTACATACAAAAATTTTAAAAAATAGCCTTTTTATATAACAATAAAGAACAGGCTGAGAAAGAAATTAGGAAAATAATGCCATTAACACTAACTTCAAAAAGAATAACATACCTAGGAATAAATCCAACCAAGATTGCAAAAGACTTCTACAATAAACGCTTTAAAATACTGAAGAAAAAAATTGAAGACAACACTATAAGATAGAAAGACCTCTCACATTCATGGATCAGAAACCTCATCAGCATTATGAAATGGCTGTATTACAGAAAACAATGTCCAGATTAAATGCAATCTCTATCAAAATTCCAATGAGATTCTTCACAAAAATATTTTTAAAATCTTAAAATTCATACGGCAGCACAAAAGATCCAAATCACCAAAGCAATCCTGAGCAGAAAGAGCAATGCAGTGGGTATCATACTTGATATCAAGTTATACTACAGAGCCATAGTAACAAAAACAGCATGGTACTCCCATAATAACAGACATGTAGACCAATAGAATAGAATAGAGGTCCCAGAAATAAACCCATGCAGCTATAAACACCTGATGTTTAACAAAGTTGACAAAAACATACATTGGAGAAAAGTCTCATCAGCATATGGTACTGGGGAAACTGGATATCCACATGTAGAAGAGTGAAACTAAATCCCTATCACTGTACAAAAATCAATTCAAAATGGATGACAGACCTAATGTAAGTTCTAAAACCTTGAAATACTTAGAGGATGCTAAGCACCATGGTACACACCTGTAATCACAGTGACTCAGAGGCTGAGGCAGGAGGATGGCAGGTTCGTGGATATGAAACAGCCTGCATAAATCAGCAAGACCCTATCTTAAAATAAACAGTAAAAATGGGATTGGGGTATAATTCGTTGATAGAGAACTTGCCTAGCATGCATGAAGCCCTGGGTTCAACCCCCTAGTAATTAAAAAAAAAGAAAAAGAAAGAAAAAAGAAATCACTAGAGGAAAACATAGGGGAAATCATTTCAAGATGTAGCAATAAGCAAGGACTTTCTCAAAAGGACCCTCATAACTCAGGAAATAGTAACAATTGTCAAGTGGCATTGCACCAAATTAAAATCTCTGCACAGCAAAGGAAACAGTTAACAGAGTGAAGAGATAGCCTACAAAATGAGAGAAAATCTTTTCCAGCTACACACAGGACATGAGACTAATATTTAAAATATCAAAACATTAATTGGCAAAAAACAAATAAAACAATCAAAAAATGGACAAATGAATAAACAGTTTTCAAAAGAAATACAAATGTCCAATAAATATATAAATGTAAATTAATACAATTTCTATAGAAATCCATATATGTTGTGCTGTTACATGCCGTTGAGTCGTATCTGACTCATAGTGACCCTCGCAGGGTTTTGGGATTATCTCAGAAGTGGATTGCCACATCCTTCTCCCATTTTTGCAGTGCTGGGAATCGAACTCAGGACTCAGAGAACTCGGGAACTCACCAGAGTGGTGCTCTACCAACTGAGCTAAATCCCAGCCCTTCCATACATAGGTTCCTCAAAAACCTAAAAACAGAACTATCATATGAGTTGGCTATACCACTCCTGGGTATATACGTGAAGGAATCTAAGCCAGCATACCACAAAGATACCAGAACATCTATGTTTATTGTGTCACTTCACAATAGCCAAGTTATGCAATCAGGCTACATGTCCATCAATGGATAAAGAAAATGTGGTATGTGGTACTGGTGGGTGCTGAACTTTGCATGTACTAAGCAAGTATTCTACCACTGAGATGGACCCTCAACCCTATTTTGTATTTTTTATTTTGAAACAGGAACTTGGTAAGTTGCCCCAGGTGCCTTTGGCTTCAAACTCGTGATTCTTCTGCCTTAGCCTTCCAAATTGCTGAGATTACAGGCATATACCATGATGCCCAGCTCCTATGGAATTCAGCCATAAAAAAAAAAAAAATTATGTTGTTTCCATGAAAACAGATGGCACTGGAGATCATCATGTGAAGTGAAATAAGCTAGAGTAAGACAAACACTGCATCCTTTCTCACATGTGCAATCTAGATTTTTTAAAAACGTGTGTGTGTGTGCACACACGCGTGTGATGAAAATACAGAGAAGTATTTAAGGGGAGAAAAAGGAGAATGGGGGACAAGAGAGGGTAATGGGGGGTGAATCAGAGCAAAGTACATGATATACATGTATGAAATTGTCATACTGAAACCCATTATTTTATATGCTAATTAAATATATGTATACTGAGATAAAATGTAATAAAAAGTAAAGAAATGGCTAGCTACAGACTGGATGAAAAACTTACAAAATATATGTTAGACAAAGAACTCATATCTAGAATAAAGAACCTCATAAGAAGAAAACAAAAACCCAACTAAAAAGTGAGCAAAAGAACAAAAGATTTAAACAAATATTTAAAGATTTAAAAATATATGGGTGGCTAATAAGCATATGAAGAGATACTCAACTATAGTCAGAAGCAAATGCAAGTTAAAACCACAACAACATATTACTAAACATGTATTAAAATGGCTAAAATTAAAAAGACTAGTCCTAAGTGTCAGGAAAGATGTGAGAGACCTGGTACTTCTATACATTGTTGGTTGAGAACATGTAAGTGGTATATCCACTTTGGAAAACAGTTGAGCAAATAAAAAGTTAACTATACACTATTATATGATCCAGTTATTCCACTCCTAGGTATTTAGCCTAGAGAAATGAAAGCATATGCCCATGTAAACACCTGTACATGAATGTTTATAAAAGTTTATACATAATAGCCCTAAACTAGAAATAACCAGGGGCTGGGATTTGGCTCAGTTGGTAGAGCACTGCACTGCAGTCTCTGAGGTCCTGAGTTCAATTTCCAGCACCACACAAATGGGAGAAGAACCTGGCAATCCACTCCCAAGGCAATCCCAAAACAGTCAGCCGTTGAAAACCCTATGAGGGTCGCTATGAGTCGGATATCGACTCGATGGCACCTAACAACAACAACAAGAAATAACCAAATGTCCATGAACAGGCAAATGAATAAACAAACTGTGGCATGTCTACTCAATGTAATACCACTCAGTAACTAAAAGTAATGAAGTACCAATAGATATAACATGATGTACTTTGAAATAATTGTGCTAGGTGTATGTTAGAATTTATCAAATTATATTCTAAATGTGTGCCATTTATGCCAATTATACATCAAAAAAGCTGTAAAAGAAAAACAAGCTGTTGTGAAACCATATACGGATTACTTTTGGTTTTACGTCACTTTTTAAACATCCAGTTCTATTTTTCTTTTATTTTAAATTTCTTTTTACAGGTAATTGGTACCTAGGTACTTAATTTAGTCAATCAAAAATATTCATGGAACACTTATGAGTATGCCAGGTACTGTTTCAAGATCCAGCACAGATCTAAAGAATACCATCAAATAATAGTTCTCATAGTATTACATTCTATGATTTATTCTTGTTTTAAAGTCATCCACTTATTCACTAACTCATTCAGATCTATGTATTCCATATAATATTTTAATGGAATTAATTTTGTTTGGGGGACCTTTTTTTACTTTCTGTTTTTGAGACAGGATCTTGCTGAATTATATAGGCTGATACCGGCCTTGAACCTGTGATCCTCCTGTCCCAGTCTCCCAAGTTGCTGTGATTACAAGGCATATGTTGCAGCTCCTGGCCTTTGGGGAGAAAAATTTTAAAGCCAAATACAATGTTATGTTGATAAGAGAACATAGATATGACTGACTATTCTTCCATAATCTTGTCTCCAAATTAAATAATAAAGTAATACACATAAAGGTTCTAAGTTTGTATACAAGTGAACAAACACAACAAAGTTCACATTATCATTAATTATAAAGACATTAGTTAATAATTACATTGAAAATATGTTCCAAAAGTATTTAATTAAGTACTTTAACCAAGAAGTCTAAATGTTTATGAGAAATGGAAACTGTTAGCTTGAGAAATCCAACTATGTAATGATATACATATTTTATACATGGGGATGGGAATGTAGCTCAGTTGTAGAGTGTTCCCCTAACATCCACAGGGCCTTGGGTTCTATCTCCATCATTGAAAAACAAATAGGGTTGAGCTGTAGTTCAGTGGTAGAGCACTTTCCTAGAGGCCCTAAATTCAATCCCCAGTACCACAAAAAACCAAAAACAAACAAACAAACAAACCAGCATAACTAAAACTTTTTTTTTTTTTTCCGGTACTGGGGGTTGAACCCAGGGCCTTGCGCCTGCATGCTCTGCAAGTGCTGGACCACTGACCTGCACCTCAGCCCATTTTTTTTACTTTTTGAGACAGGGTCTCGCTAAATTACGCAGACTGCCTCTGGTCTCGAACTTGCGATCCTCCTGCCTCCGCCTCCCGAGCCGCTGGGATTACAGGCGTGCGCCACCACGCCCGGCCCTAACTAAAACTTTTATTGGAGTAAAATTGGCTATGGTATTTAACCTTTGCTTTTTCACTTACGATGACATTCATACCTTTTTTCCTTTTTTCTTGGATCTATTGGTTCATTCTTTTTGTTTTATTCCCTCATCTTAATTTTGCTTTTAGTTTCTACATCTCTCACTCTTCTAAGTTATTCTAAATTAGTCTGATTTATTTTTTGAACAAGTTATGTCACACTAGTTTTTCTTATGGACCATTTGTCCCTTTCTTCTTCAATTCTAGGAAATAACAAAATATACAGAATTTACAAACCCATTATTCCTGCAATGGTTATGACAATCATTTTTTAAATGACACAATAAAACATGTTTGCTAATCAGGGAAATTTGATCAATGCCTGGTTATTTAATGATATTAAAGAATGATTATTTAAGTGTGATAATGGTATGTGGATTCTTTTAGAAACATCTTTCTCTTTAGAAATTCAAATTGAAATATTTAAACAAAATTATAAAATATCTGAAATTTGCTTCAAAATTATTCTGGAGATGGTCATGAATGGTGGCAGGATATATGAAACAAAACTGGCAGTAAAGTTGGGTGATGGGTATATTGGGGCTCACTAGTCTATCATTTTTACATATGTTGACATTTTCCGGAATAAACATTTTTAAAAAGAGTAATGGATGAGTTTATAGAAAATTTAGTATAATAGAGATACGACAAGTAGTAACAAGATCAAAATAAAAAGTCAGAAATATCAACATCAAAACAAAGAAATGTAGAGATTATTAAAATTGTCTGTCTGTCTGTCAGAGTTTGAGGACATTAATTCAGCAATACTCTCAAAATGTCATTGGATATTAGCTGGGTGAAGTGGTACACACCTGTAATCCCAGCAACTCAGGAGGCAGAGGCAGGAGAATCACAGGTTCGAGGCCAGGGGCAGCCTATATAACTTAGCAAAACCTTATCTCAAAATAAATATTAAAAAGTGGGCTGGGGGTATGGCTCAGTAGTAGGGCACTTGCAAAAGCATGTATGAGGTCCTGTGTTCAATATTCCAGTACTGAAAAAAAAAAAGTTAATGGGTTTTAAACTTCCTGAGGGCAGAAACTATATCTATTTGGTTCACCACTATATCCCTAGTGATATACCTGATGCCCACAACACCCAAAAAGAACAAATGAACCAATGAACATTCAATTAGACCTAGCCTCTTCCATATGAGGGTTCTATAAAAATCTACTAATAATGCTTAGAAAATTTCCTTCAATGAATTTCTTCTTTACTTTCTATCAGCACCTTTGGCCATGGTCAACTTGTAGTACAGCAATCCTCTTCTTTCACTACCATACCCCTTACCACTCCTTGTTGTTGTTGTTGTTGTTGTTGTTAGGCGCCATTGAGTTGAGTCAAGTCAGACTCATAGCGACCCTCATAGGGTTTTCAATGGCTGATTATTTCGGGATTGCTTCGGGAGTGGGTTGCCACGTCCTTCTCCCACTTTCTCGGTGCTGGGAATCGAACTTGGGACCTCAGAGACTGCAGAGCAGCATTCTACCAATTGAGCTAAATCCCAGTACTCCTTCTTCTTAGCTTAGTTAAAACTGTTTATATTTTTTATCTTGGGATAGGCATTCTTTCTCAGTATATTCTTAGATCTTAGTTCCAAGAAAAAGTCTCTTTTTCTCTAGTTGGTTTCATCTCAAATTAGTATTTTTTTCAAACAGGAAAAGGTCTTAAAAATTTCTCCACATGCCAGCTATTTTGAATATTTAATAAACATTAATGTAGTGAAGGTGATTACTTTTCTGAATGAGTTACATATATTAGCACCTTTGGCTTTCCTCTGGTTAGACAGAAATATAACAGCTGTCTAAATCACTTGGTAGGACACACTTTACAACCCTAGGAATATCTAATGATTAATCTCATGCTCAGTACCCTAGTAGATAAAGGAAGTTTATACTTATGTTCTGGCCTTGAATCTATTTTAAAGAATTAATCCTGTCAAAGAAAAATGGGGTCAGACATATCCTGTGTTGGAGTGGAAGGTTTCTCTACAAGCTGAAATAGATATTTAATAGTTTCAGTAATGTATCCCTAGTGTGACTTCATCCTTTTTCCATTCCAAAAGATTACCTACACTTACTTAAATGTGTACCAGAGAATATAAAATCTCTATTTCTCCATATTTTATTTTTGAATAGAAAAAATAATCTCTATATTCATTTAAAAAGTGATATAGTTGTTCTCTGTTTTCACATACTTTAGTTTTCTCTCTCAGAAAAGGAAACGTATTAACCTATCAATTTCCAGTAGCCTAAGTCCTATTCCTCCCACTTGTCTGTCAGTTTGTTGTACTATGAGGGTTTGTGTTTTGCTGTGATGCTGAAAGCTACACCATGAGTTTTTCAGATATCACCAGGACCACCCATGATGGATAGGTTTCAGCTGAGCTTCCAGACTAAGACAGACAAGGGAAAAGGACCTGGTAGCCCACTCCCAAAGCAATTAGCAGTTGAAAACCCTATGAACAGCAGAGAAGCATCATAAAATAGGGCAATGTTTTGTTCAGTTATACATTGGGTCACTATGAGTTGGACTTGACTCAACAGCACCTAAGGACAAACAACATCATAATTATAATTATGATAACCATGGACTTTGTCCCACTAATGTCTAGTTGCCCTAAGTACCTTTATATTTTCCAGCTTCTCTATGAAATTGTTCCTCCCAAGTAAAATCAAGACACAGGATAAGTGGAAACCTAAAATTGAGACCAAAATTCTTGTCATGACTGATCTGTATGACTATGAGTCAAGCAGGATTTTCTTGAGACATAGTACTTGCTCAATTCAAAGTATTGGAGAACTACAGAAAGAAAGGCTTAAATTTAAAATAAAACATGTTATAGATTAAGAGGAGAGCTTAATCTGGAGTGTTTTCTTTGTTCTGGGTCTTATATTACACTTTAAAAAGTCAAGGTTTAATAAACACTTCTTGTTGCTAATGAAAACTAAAAATAAATTTCATTAGTCTAGTAAAAATCTAGTAAAATAGAAAATGCTGCAACTATCTAATTCCCAGTCTCCCAACCAATCACTGAAAGTAATTTATAAAATTACTTGAATTATTTATCAAGAAAAAATAAGGTATTTAAATGATGAAACCTTGCTGGATAGATAAATATTAAAGTTAAAATAAATATTAAAAACACTTGCTTTTAATGTACCTTTCTTCAATTATTTTCTACTCTAGTGTACCTTTCAAATGATCTCTAAGCACTTTACAGATTAACTCATCCACCTGAACAAACAGTAGAGCACAGTGTTTATATGACTGACACAGACACTTATCAATGAGTTCAAGATACAGAAACAAAAAATGCATTACTATTAACCATTAACAAAAAACTATAACCCATAAAGTTATACTTTAAAAAATATTTATTACTGTGAGATGAGGAGAAAAGTCAAAGAGTAGCTTAACTTTCAGGTTCAATATAATTTCTAAATGAATTGCTTAACTGATTAAAACCATGTGGCTAAACTATGAAAATGCATAAATATTCAATACACCAGTAACCCACAACTCTGAATCAAACTGATTAATGGGTTAAACAAGAAGAGTCTTCTAAAAAATTCCATTAATGAGCCAAGTGTGTTGACACACGCCTCTAGTCCCAGCACTCAGGAGGCTAAGGCAAGAGGATCACCGGAAGTTTGAGGCCAGCCTAGGCTAGATAGACAACTTTGTCCCCACTCCCTAATAAAAAAAAAAAAAAAAAAAAAAGAAAAAGAAAAGAAAGAAAGAAAGAAGAATTGCTTTGTTTTGAGTACATAAGAATCAAAGATTTATTTTCTTTTACACTTGATCTTAGACAAAAGATTGAGAAGTGATCTCTTTATTCTCTTTTAAAAATATTATTTCCTAGTATCCTACTCATTGTCTTAAGCTCTGTTGAAATCTTTTAGAATCTAAGTTACTTAACTTTTTTAGATAACATTTCAATTACAGTAATGACAAGAAAACACAAATAGATGTGAATACCAAGAAAAATTATACAGGTTAAGCTTCCCTAGCACAAAAACCTGAAATAGTCCCAAATCAAAAAGTTTCTGAGCACTGATATGAGGCCACATGAGGAAAATCACATCCCTGATTCCATACCAGGTCTCAGTCAAAACACAAATACACTAAAAATATTATTAAAAAATTATCTGCAGGCTATGTGTATAACATGTATATGGTAACATAAATAAATTTTATGTTTAGATTCGAGACTCAACCCCTAAATACCTTATTGTGTAAATGCAAAAATTTCAAAATCTGAAAAACTGAAATCTGAAACATTTCTGGCCTCAAGCATCTTGAATATGGGATACTCATATTAGAAAAAAGAAGACTTAGTCACTTTTTACATGTACAAATTGCTCGGCTCTTCTAATTAAAATGACTACTCCATTTGACACATCATTCTTTTTTTTAAAGCAGCTGTTGCATCTAAAATTATACTAGGGATAAAAATTGCAGTCAAAGAAAATATTCCTTACTCATATGTGTGTTTGATTTTGTTGGAATGACAGAAAAAGACTTTTATTCACCTCCATACAGAGAAAAGAAGCATGGTTGAGTGTTATTTTTAACCTCTAAAAATAATGTTAAAAATATAGTTCCTGATTTCAAGGAATTTTTAATCTAGAAACAATGATCATAAATACATTAAATAATAAATGAAAAATATGTTCCAACATATTTTCCTACTTAGATTTTCTACATCTCCTTCAATATGTTTTTTAAAAAACATTTTTTGTTGTTTTTATTTTGACAGTACTCAAAGGGTTAAGCCCAGAGTCTAGTGCATGCTAGTGCATGGCATGTGTTCTACCACTGATCTGTACCTCCAGCCATCCTCATAATTTTTTATTTTTTAGGCAGGGGTCTCATTAAGTTGTGCAGGCTGCTTCTGGCCTCAAATTCACAATCCTCCTTGCCTCAGCCTTCAGAGGTTTTTTAATGGGAAAAAAAAAACATAAAAGTAAAAGTTTGTTAAAAGCAGTATTCAAGCATTTCCACCAGGAATGTATGAGGATTCCAGTTTCTCCACATCGTTGCCAACACTTTGCACTATCAGTATGTTTGATTTTAGCTATTCTATTAGTATGTGGTGATCTATTCTTTTAAATCTAGAAGTAAGTCACTGTGGGTTTTGCTGGTTAATGGGGAATGCTGAGTCTCAGAGAGGACAAAGGGGGATGTCCTTGATATTTCTGGTGGGCAATACAACATTCTCTACTATGAATGGCTTTTGGGTAGGGCAGAGAGGGAAGAGTTGAGGACACTCTGATAATCTTTTCTCCTATTTTTAGGAAAGAAGAAGAAGAAGAAGAAGAAGAAGAAGAAGAAGAAGAAGAAGAAGAAGTAGTAGTAGTAGTAGTAGTAGTAGTAGTAGTAGTAGTAGTAGTAGTGGAGGAGGAGGAAGAAGAAGAGGAGGAGGAGGAGGAGGAGGAGGAGGAGGAAGAAAAATAATAATAATAATATTGAGGATGGCAGTGGCACATGCCTGTTTCTCAGTGACTCAGGAGGTATAACCAGGAAAATCAGGAGTTCAAAGCCAGAGGCAGTCTGTGTAACTTAGCAAGACCCTGACTCAAAAATGAAAATAAAAAATGGACTGGGGCTGCAGCCTAGTGGTAGAGTATTTACAAAGTGTGTGTGAGGTCCTGAGTTCAACATCAAATTACTGAAAAAAAAAAAAAAAAAGCCCTATGTGAAATTTAAGTCAAAGCCTAAGTTAAATACTGTTTTACTGTAATTTAAATAAACAAGAAAATGATGCAACTATAAATCATTAGTAAGATTTATAAGTAAAATTCTTTAATGTTGGACTAAAGTAAGCATAAAGAGGATATAATTAGCACTACAGGTGAAAGAACCTGACCACTTAAAAAACAAGAGAAAAAGAAAGAAACTAATGCAGGTGGCAGGTACTTGTGACAGTGTTGTTGTTGTGGTGGTGGTGGTGCTGGTGCTGGTGGTTGTTAGGTGCCATCCAGTCGAGTCTGACTCATAGTAAACCTGTGTACAACAGAACAAAACACTCCCCAACACTGTCTCATGCCCAGCACTATGGCAGTGCTTCTCTACTGCTCATAGGATTTTCGATGGCTGATTTGTTTTGGGATTGTTTCAGGAATGGGCTACCTTGTCTCCCCCCATTTTTGCAGTGCTGGAGATCAAACCCAGAGCCACATGGCATGAAGAGCAAGTACTCTACCAACTGTTACAGTGTGGGCAGCTGAATTATGACCAGATCATAGTTTTTTGTTCTTGTTTTATTTTTTGCATGATATTGGGAAGTTAAACCCAGGGCCTTGCTCATGCTTCTGCAAGTACAATACCTCTGAGCTGCAACCCGAGCCTGTTTTTTATTTATTTTTCAGGCATGGTCCCACTTAGTTACACAGGCTATTTCTGGCCTCAAACTTGCAATTCTCTGCCTCCCAGATTGCTAGGATTATAGGTGTGAGCCACCACACCCAGTTGACCAGATCATAGTTTAAATGTAGTGGGTGAAATTTAGTAGATTTAATGTGAAAATGGAAGAAGCTCAGAAACCATTGTTATATCCATTTTAAATAAAGATGATAGTCTTGCACCACGACATGTTCATAGTTCACTGAAAGAGGATCAGGTTGATAGGAGATAACTACCTCTTCTCTGCAAGAGGTAAAGTGTTCTCATTCTGTAGACTCCACTGATGTGAGTGTGAGACCAAGATAACATGCCAAGATCAAGTTGGTTTTCATGACATCTAAACACTGATTTTCTAATTTTTTTTCCTACTCATGTGTAGGAAAATATCCACCCTAAATTTTACAGGAGAGGGATTCTGGTTAAGATGGTGGACAGGTAGCAGCTGCACTTTAAGCAAGGAAGAAAATAAAGATAGGAACAGATGCTAAACTCCCTACACAGACCTGAGAGATACTAGAAAACAGAGTTAACTATTCAAAAAAAGTCTGCATGAGGACAACAGACCAAAAGCTGAAATTTAAAATGACTGAGAAGAGGTGGAAACGATAGGAAGAGCCAAGGCAAGCAACAGTGTGAGAGGAGTGACCCCTATTTGGTAACAGGTATGGTGGGAAACAAGAGTAGGGGTCCAAAAGATATTCCTTGGAAAGAAGCCACATGGCACCTGACACCACTGCTAGGACTCAGACAAGCTGAGTGCAGTATTAGCTGGGGAGGGGCTGTTGCCTCCCTGGCCCCAAGCACTGCTAGAACCTCAAGATGGAAAGAGACTGATTGGGCTGTCATGTAAACAGGAGCAAGGAACGCCAGGGGTAGACAGAGGCTGTCAGGCTAGTACTGGTTGTGGAGGCCAAAGCAGGAGCACCCAGCAGGGAGCCAGAGGCTGAGACTCACTGGAGGATGCAGCACAAGTGCCCGGACATCATCCCACTGGTGTGTGGGTGTGTGGGTGTATGGGGAGGACCTCTTTCCACTCAGAGAAGTTGGGGCACTGACACACACAGGGAAAAGACCTCATCATAATTTATTGGGAGCTAATTTGCAGACCAGACAGCTGCTACTAATATGGTCAGCAGTTCATGAGTGAACTGTTGGCAAAAGGTGCACCAAGGAACAAGACTAGGAGTGGAGCTGAGCCCAGCCCAACAGGGAAATACATACTACACAGCCTGTGGCAGTTGAGCAGTTGCCAAAAGGAACCTGTGACATGTCTTAGTGGCTTCCCAAGGTGGTCTGGGCCAGTGCTGGGTAAATGCCTACAGGGAGGGCTTCGGACACATCTAGCCCAGCATTTTAAGCTAAGGAGGGAGTGGCCAGAAGGGGTGGAACAGCTTTTTGACAAGAGCCAGAAAGAAGGAGGACGTCTTAAGGAATTGAGTGACTGTTGTATGTTGTTGTTGTTGTTGTTGTTGTTGTTAGGTGCCATCCAGTAGAGTCCGATTGATAGTGACCCTCATAGGGTTATCAATGGCTGATTATTTCAGGATTACTTTGGGAATAGAGTGCCACGTCCTTCCCTCATTTTTGTGGTGCAGGGGATCAAACCAAAGGCATCAGAGTACAGAACAGCACTCTACAAACTGAGGTAAACCTCAGCTCATTGACTATCATACAGTCTGAATTAATCAGTGGAAGTTGAGTAGTTTGGGGTTGCTGTTTTTCTTTTCCTTCTTTCTTTTTCTTTTCTGCCTTTTTTTTCACTTTCTTCAGGGGTTTGTTTTTTATTTGTTTTGGTTTTCTTTTTCTCAGTAGGTGGAGCAATTCTAGGTTGTTGGGGTTTTTTTTAGTTTTTGTTTCTATTTTCTTTTACTGGGTGAGTCAAGTGGTTCTGGGTTTTTTTGTTTATTTGTTTGTTTTGTTTTGTTTTTTATGATTTTGTGTAGGCCTCTGAAGAGTTAGTTAATTCCAATGGTCTCTTACTAGCTTTCCCCTACACAACTTTACCTCTCCCTCTACATCCATAGACTTTGACACCTCTTGCTACCAACCTCACTAACCATAATTTCCAACTAGTAACTGGCTTAGGCTACACTAGTCAAACAATATCTCCCAAATTTATTTGTCAAAACCAAAATTGGACTTCTTACACCCTTCCATTGGCTAGATGCTGCACCCAGACCAAGCAATGGGCAAGCCTCAACATAAAAATACATGAAACATGAAAGGTAAGGTTGGATGGGAAGCCCCAATGGACCAAAGCCCTTCAACAGATAATTTTAAAGTAACCAAATTTTTAGATATGCCAGAAAAAGAATTTAGAAGCCTGATTATAATATGTTGGAAGACCTCAAGGACACCACAATTAGGGTAATTAAAACACTGGTCAAAAAAATATATAAATTAGAAGAAAAATTCACCAGAAATCGAGATACTGAGGAAGAATTGAACAGAAATGGTAGAATTACAATGCAAAGTCAACCAACTTCATATTACAATAAAATCTTCAGTATCCAGACTGGACGAAGCCAAAGTCTGGATTTTTGATACTGAAGAAAAAGTTAAAGAAAAATTTTATCAATACAGATGACAAGAAAGATAGGTGGGGCAATATGATCAATATTTTCAAGAGGTCCTTAAGAAGACAAAAAGAGACACAACCTTCAAATTCAGGGGGTTGGTGAAGGAGATGAAAATAACACTAGGGAGTTAGGAAATCTTTTCAAAGAAATAATATTTGAAAACTTCCCAAAACTAAAGGAAGATATAGATACTTAAACAACTGACGTATCCAGAACTCCAAATAGAGTAGACCAGAACAGAGCCTCTGCATGACACATTATAACTGGAATGCTAGACAGCAAAAAACCTATTTTAAAAACTGCAAGAGAGAAACACCAACTCACAAAAGCAACCCTATCAGAACAGCTGGCTTCTCAACAACTTTAAAGGCAAGGAAAGCATGGCCAGACATTATTCAACTCCTGGAAAAAACAGCTGCCAACCAAGATTATATTACCCAGCAAAGCTATTTTTTTTAAACCAATGGATATTTCAAAGCACTCCATGACATTGACAAGTTTAAGTGATTCATGACCCCCAAGCCACCACTGCAGAAGATTCTTAGTAAAATATTGCACAGGGGAGTAGTAAGACAACCCCAAATGCAAGATCAAAAGAATGAATAATAGACATGAAGGGAAATCAAGAATTTAATAAGCTAAGTTTAAATCAAAAATAGAAACAAACACCAAAATGATGAGGAATAATAAGCTCTTCTCATAAAAAGCTCCTCTCAATAATTACCCTAAATGTTGTTGTTGTTGTTGTTGTTGTTGTTGTTGTTGTTGTTGTTAGGCGCCATTGAGTTGAGTCAAGTCAGACTCATAGCGACCCTCACAGGGTTTTCAATGGCTGATTGTTTTGGAATTGTTTTGGGAATGGATTGCCAGGTCTTTCTCCCATAAATGGTCTCAATTCACCATTCAAGAGGTACCCAATGGTCAACTGGATTAAAATACAAAAACCCTCAATTTGTGGGATTTAAGAGACTCAATACATCCACAAAGACCATACAGGTCTGAAAGTTAAAGGTTGGAAAACAACATATGGAGCATGTGGCAACCAAAAAAAGCAAGACTACTGATACTAATTTCAGACTAGAATTCAATCTCAAACTAATCAGAAGAGAGGAAGATGGTCACTACATTTCAGTAAAAGGAATAGGCAAGTATTTCCTCAACAAAACCCCAACTGCCAAAAAAAATTACACCAAGAATTGACAAATGAGATTACATGAAGCTAAAAAGCTCTGTACAACAAAGGAAACAATAAACAGAGTAAAGGGAGAGACCACAGAATGGGAGAAAAATCTTTACATACTACACATATGACAGAGGACTGATTTCTAGAATATCCAAAGAACTTAAGAAATCAAACACCAAAATAAGAAATAATCCAATAAATAAATGAGCAATGGAACTGAATGGGTAGTTCTCAAAGGAAGAAGTTCAAAGGGCTAAGAAGCACATGAAAAAATGCTCAATATCCCTAGCCATTAGGGAAATGCAAATCAAAACAAAACTGAGATTCCATCTCACTCCAGTAAGAATAGCCAAGACTAAAAAAACAAATAATAACAAATGTTGGCCAGGATGCATAAAAAAAGGAACCATTTTACACTGCTGACGGGACTATAAATTAGTTCAGCCACTTTAGAAATCAATATGTAGGTACCTTAGGAATCTAAGAATAGAACTGCCATACAACCCACCTACACCACTCTTGGGAATATACCCAAATGAAGATAAGTCATCATACCACAAGGACACCTGCATTTCCATATATAATGCAGCACTCTTCACAATCACAAGGATATGGAATCAATTAACATACCCATCAATAGAGTAATGGATTGAAAACTTGTGGTATATATACACAATGGATACTATTCAGCAATAAAGAAGAATGAAATTATGGCATTTTCAGCAAAATGGATGGAACTGGAAAACATCACCTTATGCGAACAAACCCAGTCCCCAAAAGAGAAATACCATATCTCACTCATATGTGTGAGCTAACTCTGAAAAGAAGAAAAAAAAACTATACATATGTAGATATATAAAAATGAACTATAATACTTATCTAAGAAGGGAAAATATAAGCAGAGTAGAAAGAAGCAGGAGGGGATTAGCAGGTGGGAGCAAGGTGGGGGAAGGAGGAAAGAGAAGGAAAAATAGAAGGGAAAAGGAGGTTGAAAATCACAAAATATATGTTGTAAACTACATGAATACATGGGAAAAACAGGCAAAAGAAAAAAATTCAATGAGAACATAACTCATGAATGTAAACAATTTTAATTACATGTTGATCAAATGGTTCTATAAAGAATGTAAGTTGATGAAAATGTAACTAAAAGTCATGGAATAGTGGATAGAGCAAAAGACTTATTACTCTATACCCCACCAATATTTATAAACAAAAGAAAACAATATACAGAAGCATGTCAGTGGCTCTGATTTTGCTTCTAATCTTAAAGGGAAAGCAGAATGATTGTACACAGAAACTATGCCATCAATAGTATTACAAAGTGGAAGGTTGTCCATGGTCTTTCACCTTCAAGTATTTTCCAATTTTGCATTCTATTAATTCATTGCATTCCCCTGAAAACGATTCTGTGGATTCCCTGTCAGTTAATGATGCTTCCATTTCCAGTCATTCCAGCTCTTTCACCTATTTGGAAAAGCCTGTGAATTCTATTTTCCCAATCTCTCTCAAGTTTTTCTCCACTTGCAATGCAAACTATCAAATACTTCTTACCTACACTATGATCCGCTTATCCTAAACAGTCTTTGTGCTTCTAGTGTCTTCAAATACTAATACAGTTCAACCAAAATACTACTTTCAGATTAATATCAAAATAAAGCACCACTTTCATCATGATACTTTCATGTGTAAAACTTTCAAAAGTAGGTTGTGACTCTAAAAATAGAAAAATGCTTATAATACATTAAACAAAAACACAGAATTCAAAAGTAGGTATATTCTTCTTTACAAATATGTAAGACTATATATGCATATTAGTTAGAACTAGAAAAGAACACAAAAAAATAAGATTTAACTTAAAAGGGCCTGGGACTTAGGATTTACCAATATTTCTTATTTGTTGTTATAATGCTGTTTGTGAAACAAATGAATAAAATCTTTCAATGACCACTTATTAGTTATGTACCATAAAGCTTAACCTCTGTAGTCTAGCTCCCAAATGTATCTTTCCAGCTTATTTTTTATCAACCTAAAACTGAACTACCTCATTTTTCATTTGGGTTTCTATAATGCTCTTCCCAAACTATGGGCCACTGCTCATATCCTATGCTCTAGCTGGTAGATTCTTTTTCTCCATTTCTATGTGTCCAAATCCTACCTATCATTAGAGTTTAAATAATTACATCTTCCACAAAACTATCCTTTTTGTTTCCTTCTTCAAAACTACAATAAGCATCTCATCTATTTCTACCCTATAAAATGTAGTATGTTTATAATTGTAGATTTGTTTATGTGTATATAAGTAGAAGTTCCTTTTAGGGCAGGGACTTGTTTCAGCCACCTTTGTACTCAACCCCAGGTACCCAAGGTGTTTTCCTGAATAAATATGCAAAATCAGTAATTAAGTTCAAAAGCAAATGGCAGAAAGACTAAAAGCAACTTGTAATTCTTAGTTTTACTTTTATCACAATTTTCTTTCTTTTGCTACTCATGGCTTATTCCTTAACATTAGCTTCTTACCTGGAGATATGTTATTCTCCGCTGGACCAGCTCTGTCAGATCTTTGGCCTCTTTTTCCCGCCAATCACCTGCTCCATCTGTTTGACTGAGGTAGTATAGATCTGTCATTATAGACCTGTAAAAGCAAACCATATTGGAGGTCTAAATTCTGGGTACTGCTTCATTGGATTCCATAACATCATAAGAAGAGATCCAAAGTCTTCATAAAGATTGATGTGAACATCAATCTTTGGTGCTCACCTTTTATTTTCTATCAAGGCTATGAAATTTAAAAAATCATTCTCTAGTTTCCAAGATACATTCCTATAATAAATTTTTACTGTTAAAAAGATATACTTTTTTTTCCTCCAGGGCAGACAGCTACATAGATTTCCCAAAACAGACAAAATACTGAAGAGATCTGGGAGAACAGACTCCCCAAAGCTAGTAAATTTTGTTGTTGTTTGGCGCCATCAAGTCAGGTATAACTCATAGTGACCCTATGTACAACAGAATGAAACACTCCCCAGTACTGTGCCCTGCCTGGCACTACTGTCAGTGCTTCTCTGCTATTCATAGGGCTTCAATGGCTGATTGTTTCAAGAGTGGGCTGTGAGGTCCTTCTCCCTAGCCTGTAGTATCTGGTATTCCCAGGCAATCTCCCATTCAAGGACTAACCAGGTGGACCCTGCTTAGCTTCTGAGATCAGACAGGATTGGATGCCAGGGTGCTATGGCTGCAGACAATCTAATAAATAGGTAGGATAATATAAGGGAAATTAAAAAGTTCATATTAGTATTTGAACAGTACCACTTTATTCTCTCCTAACTTTTTCTACTCTTAGTGATTAGAAAAAGATCAGAGGAAATTTTGACAAAACTCTTAAACAATGATCTGATCAACCAAGGATCAGCAAACTTTCTCTTTAAAGGGTCAGATAGTAAGTATTTTAGACCGTGTGGGTCTCTGCTGCTTTTGCAGCAGGAAAAAGTGGCCATAGATAATATGCAAATAAATAGATGTGGTTCTATTCCAATAAAACTTTATTAACAAAAATATGCAAAGAATCAGATTTGGCCCTTGGGCCATGATTTGCTGATCCTCCATCTAAACTAATAAAATGATTAAGGCTTTCCCACTCTGTGTAGCATCAGTAATTTTTTTTTTCTTTTGGCAGCACTGGGGATTGAACCCAGGGCCTCGCACTTGCATACTTCGCAAGTGCTGGGCCACCGAGCTGCACCCCTAGCCCATTTTTTTACTTTTTGAGACAGGATCTCCCTAAGTTATGCAGACTAACTCTAGTTTCGAACTTGTGATCCGCCTGCCTCCACCTCCTGAGCCACTGGGATTACAGGAGTGCACCACTGCACCCGGCTTAGCATCAGTAATTTCAATTATAACATGCTAGATCTCCTGCAACTGCAGCCATGCCAACCTGGTATCTGAAGCTACCCAGGGTTGGGTCAGGCGTGGCTAGTACTTGGATAGAAGACTGCCTGGCAATACTGGATGCTGTAGGATTCAGAGAAGGACCTAGCAGTCCACTCCTATCAGCCATCAAAAACCCTACGCATAGCAGAAAAGCACTGTGCCGGGCATGGTACAGAGTCAAGTAGTGTTTTGTTCTGTTGTACATAGGGTCACAATGAGTAGAACCAACTTGATGGCACTGAACAATAACATAATTTAAAAGCAGAAAGGAGTAGCTCTGGTATAAACTGGTGTCTGGCAGAATAAAGATGACAAAAACAACCAAAGTAACATGTTAAGACATGTTAAGTATGTCTCTGCAGCAAGCTTAAAGGGTGATAATATAAAACTCCATAATATGTTCAGAAGTTACGATATAAATCTGAAACTCCATAAATCCATGCACTAAGTCTTCAGTATTATGTAAATAATAAAATCACAAGGACAAAAATCACTTGAAAATGCTTATTTACTTCTATTTCAAAAAGGGGGGCTGACGTCAATTTGTGATCAATATCAAAAACAGCAAATAAATTTGGCTATATTATTATAAAATATGGTCATATGCAATGACTAGAATGAAATCAATTGAAAAATCGAGTGGTACTAGTGCTTGAGATCAGTAAAGAAGATAGTAATATGCTACTGTGTATTTATTTATTATACTACCAATTCCTTTAATTCTTAAGACTCCTAAGCTTCTAAAAGCCAAAAATAATAACTAATTACTTCCAGTTGATTACCAACTGTGGTAGCAGGCAGGGATTGAGCTCTACTAGTTATTAGCTCCTAAGTAATAGGTAGCCTGCAGCCATAGCCCTATGGCATCTAATCCTGTCAGATCTGGAAGCTAAGCAGGGTCAGGTCTGGTTAGTACTTGGATGGGAGACTGCCTGGGAACACCAGATACTGTAGGCTTGAGAAAAAGACCCAGCAACCCACTCCCAAAAATCAGTCCACCATTGAAAACCCTATGAATAGCAGAGAAGCACTGACAATAGTATTTCGCCTGTTGTACCTAGGGTCACTATGAGTCAGGTACCAACTCGATACGACCTAGCAACAATAACAAGTAATAGGTAAACAGATAGTGTTTTGCTAAAAATCTCATGTGTGCCAAATCCTAGATATAGACATATGATATTTGGTCCTTCAGGCCACAGTTTAATGCCTTGTCTTTAGAATAATGAACAATAGGAACCACATTCCAGAAAAGAAAACACAGTACCTTAATCATAGGGAACAGCATCAAACTGGGAACAAATAAGCCTTTCCCTCAGCTTGCTTACCACTAGCCTCTTAGTAACAGACCTACCAGCCTCAGTCTCAGCTATGAACCCTGAAGCATCTCTGTAACTGGGCTCCAACACTTCTCAGTTTCATTCTGAGAGCAGTCCTGTCTGAACAGGGTCCTGCCCTGAGTACTATCCACCTCCATCCTGGAGGCAGGCCTGCATATCTTGGGCCTGCAGAGATCCTGATAAAGCTATGTAACTCAGTGCTAGGCCTTTTACCTGGAGTCTGAGAGCAATCCTGCCCACCATAATCTGCAATTACTTTAAATGTAAATAGACTAAATTCTCGAAACAAATGACACAGATGGTAGAACAGATAAAAAAGACAAAATCCAACAATACGTTGCATACAAGGCACTCATTTTAGTTTTAAAGGTATGCATAGGCTAAAAATGAAGGGATCAAAAATCAAAGAAGAAAGTAAAGGGATGGTAACCACAAAAGGACAGAGGTGGCTATATTTATGCCAGACAAAACAGACTTTTAGCTAAAATTTATCACAAGAGACAAACAAGGACACTTATCTGACAAAAAAACATTAATTCATCAAGACGATGTAACAATTACATATATACTCAACATAGTAGCACCTAGACAAATGAAGCAAATATTGAAAGAACTAAAGGGGAAAATAGATAGCAAAATAAAAATAGTAAGGGACTTCAATAACCCACTTTCAATAATGCACAGATTATGCACACAGAAAATCAATGGGGAAACAGTGGCCGTGAATAAAACTGCAGACCAAATGAATGTTAAAAAAGAACATATGCAGAATATTCTAGCTAATAAATAGCAGAAAACAGATTCTTCTGAAACAAACATAAAAACATTCTCCATGAAAGATTATATGTTCTACCACAAAACAAATTTTAACGAATTTAATAATATTTAAATTATATTAAGTATCATCTCTTTCCTTCATATTTTGCAATGATGGGCATACAATTCATGGCCTTGCACAAGCTAGGCAAATGGTCTACAACTTAGCTATACCCCTATCCCCATATTTGGTAGATTTTTATCATAAAACCAAACACAAAAGTGAAGGAAAATATCCCTGAATAATCAATGGGTCAAAGAAGAAATAAAGGGAAATCAAAACATATCTTGAAACAAATAAAAATGAAGCACAATAAGCTAAAAGTTATAGGTGGGATGCAGAAAAATCAGTGTTAAGGGAGAATTTTGTAGTGATAAATGCCTACATTAAAAAAAAATGGAAAAGATCTCAAATAATCTAAATTCACACTGCAAGGAACCAGGAAAATTATAAAATTAAGACCAGAGACAGTACCAGGAAGGAAACAATAAAGAACAGAGCAGAAATAAACAAAATAGATGAAAAAGATAATAGAAAAAACTAAAAGTAGTTTGAAAAGACCAACAAAACTGACAAAACTGGACCCGGCATGGTGGCACATGCCTGTAATCCCAGTGGCTTGGGAGGCGGAGGCAGGAAGATCACAAGTTTGAGACGAGAGGTAGTCTGCATAATTTAGTGGGACCTTGTCTCAAAAAGTAAAAAAGTGGGCTGAGGGTGCAGCTCAGTGGTCCAGCATTTGCAGAGGATGCAAGCGCGAGGCCCTGGGTTCAACCCCCAGTACCGTAAAAAATAAATAAATAAATAAATAAATAACTGACAAAACTTGAGATAAACTATCCAGGAAAAAAGAGAAACTTCAAGTAAATAAAATTACAAGCAACAGAGGAGGATTATAATGGATATCACTAAAATACAAATGATCAGAAGACTATTATGAACCATTATATGATAATAAACTAGAAACTTAGAAAAAATGGATAAATTCCTAGGAACATAAAACCTACCAATACTGAGTTATTTTTAAGCAAAACCCACATTTTATTTAGATGGAAAACTGATTTTCTTTACCAAAAAATAACAGCAACATTTTCTGTATTTCTAAATCACAAAAAATTATTTTTGTAAGTTTTCTAGGTTTGATTACAAATCATGGTGAGACAGTAGATATAGACACAGAAAAGAAAACAAACAAGTCAGTTGCCAGTGTCCATGGCCCCTGATTCTGTCTTGACCATGAAACAGAAGTTATCCACTAAAAAAAAGATTATGAAGATACAGGCTCAATAAAGGAATGCAAATACCAATGGCCAAATGTGGAGCAACAATGCCAAGTTCTTCCATTTGAACTTTAATTATAATTTATTCTTTTAATTCATTTGATAAGGACAAAATGTACACTGAAATCTTTGTTTGCTGAGCTCACAAACTTCTCTCTCTAGTAATTTCCTTAACTGTCCATTATAGATTTTTAACAACATACTTAAAACTCCTGCCAGTCAAATGTCAATATTGGGATTCATTGTAACATTTAATAAAATGTATTCCTTCTTCCTACACTTCCTCAAAATTTATTTCTTCAAAAAGTTAATAACTCAATACTTGACAATTAGATTCACAATGATAATGAACGTTGTATCTAAAATAACAAGAATCCGATTAGCAGAGATCATACAGAAATGAAACATGGCACTTTCAATGCTATCTTCTGGAAGAACAGGCAGATCTCCAAAGCAGGAAAGGGGCCTTTTAAGTAGATTATCAGTAGCTAACATACACAATGAGAGGCCTATAGGCAAAGATATTCAGTGAGTAAGTGGCATACGTACACATTATTATAACTTTTCTTGCAAATATCAGATATAAGAGAAAGCTGTTTTAAAAGATTGGTATTTTTACTGGTTTCTGAATGATTAATAGGAAGTGATTAGTTGGATAGAGTTTGAGATATGTCCATCATTAAAATAAGACGACATTTTATATCCAAATTTATGTTAAACAAAGACAAGTTACTTGACCTCTGGTCCGTGAAAGTATTCCACAAGCATCCATTTCACAACACTCCTTCTCAATTTTCACCACAAGAATATATAGGACCTTCAGCAATACATACAGGTTAGGAAAAAACTTGATGTTAGGCATATAGAGTACTTCATAAATGGTGGATGAACACTCTACCTCCTTCCTTCTGTGCTTCAATTTTATTTTCCAACAATGAAGCTCAGCTGAGAGAGTGGCAAGACTGGGTAAATCACTATTGTACATGTTAGCATGGTACACCTCTGAAGAATTGAATTTAAGCTTTGCCACAACTAAGGATATCAGACATAAGCACTTAAGAGCTTTCAGGTGTTGTTCTGAACATATAGATTTAAGTTCCTAAATAATAAGCCCCACTGTTGGAACATATAGTGTTTCATTATAGTAACACTCACAGGTTAGCTGAGATTCCAGGTTACTTTGGTAAGCCCCACAGACCTTCCCAGGGAGTTTCACTTGAATATTAAGTTTGGATGCCAAATTTGCAGCTTCCTTAAACCAAAATTCATGACAAACGTCAACATTTTCCATCATTTCATTGAGGGAATATAATAATACAGTCAAGTTCCAGCCTACTAAGAAGACATTTGACCCTGGAAATTTTTCCTAGGACTCTTGTAAAGATTAGTACATTTTTAAGGACAAAAATAGGAAAGATAAAATCAAAAACTGTTACTGCACTATAGAGTAAAAATGCTTGGCCAACTATACTGTTATTCCATTTTGTATTTGTGACACTATTTATACCATTTAAACATAAAACAAGTGCTTGTAGGACTACTAAAATTTTAAAAGCATTGTGACTGCCTGTCCATGGAGAATAGCAAATTACCTTCAATTCTTTACCCCTTTCTTCAATGTTCTGAAAAAGAATAGAAATTACATAGATAAATTCTAAAAGCAGTTAAAGTGATCAGTAGAAAAAATAAAAAATTTCCTCAATTGTTCCTAGTGCAACAGATACTCCTATTATGGGCACTAATTTTTCTAGCTACATGTCTAAGGCACAGGAAGAGCCAAGTATGTAGACAGATAGCTTGAGGATATTTTTCTAAAAGTCTAGAAGCAACAATGTTCATTTTGCAAAGAAATTCACTGAATATAATGTAAGCCTGTCTACGGCAACCTCCATATTCAGTCCCTACTTCTCAGTTATCAAATTGGGAAATTTCACAGCCAAAATTTCTGTATCAGCTTCATAAGGCAGAAAGCCTACAAATTCCTCTCTCAGGTTATGAGATTCATGAACAAACCTCAACCCTGTTACATCTACTACATTGTCAATGATAATAGAAAAGAAATGTGAGTCTCTCATTTTCCTGAAAGTTTTTTCCTGAATGTAACTCTCACAGATATCTAGTGTCTGTTTTTGTTATGTTTTAGAATAGACAAACACAACAATGTGCTAATACTGTGGTCTCAAAGTGCTTTCTCAGGACCTCTTCACCAGAATTTATCCAGCACTTCAGCTGTGCTTATAAGTTACCAAGAGTAAAGAGACCTGGAATTTCATCAGGAATTCATTCTCTCTCTCTCTCTCTCTATCTCTCTCTCTCAGAGGTTCTGGGGATTGAACCCAGGGTTTTCCACCACAAAGCTGCACCTCCAGCCTCTTTTTTATTTTGACACAGGGTCTTGCTAAGTTATGCAGGCTGCCTCTAGCCTTGAACTCACCATCCTCCTGCCTCAGCCTCCCAAGTTGCTAGGATTACAGGCCTGTGTGATACAGAGTTCAAAGAATCAAAATTTCAAACAAAGATTTTAAAGTGTTCTTTGTTTTCATTCTCTTCAAGGGTTAAAGGTAAAATGTCTTCATCGTGCTGGTCACCTTCTTTTGCACTAGGGTTCTGACCATTGCTGTTGTTGTTTCTTTATGTCTTTTATTCTGTTCAGAAGTTTTGTCAAGTTTTTTCAGTTTCAGTGCCCTGATTTTCTCTTCATTCAATTCTTTTATTCATCTTCTATGTTTACTATGTGGTTTGTTTTGACTTGCAAGACCAAATATAATTGGTACTGCTTTATCCAAAGAATTGTCTTATAAAGACTAGTTCTACATATCATACAGGTCTCAAAGTGTTTGGCACACAATTGTAAGTGTTTATTTGTTTAATCAGATGTTCTATTCTCTAAGTCTGTTCTCCTAAAATTCTCCACCACGTCTGGCATCTGCCAAGACTCTGCAGGAACCTGAAGGCCAAGCTGGACTATGTGTTCTTCCAACTGCAGCTGAGGTCAGCACAGAACCTGAGCATCATTGCTTGTTGGCTGGCCATTTCCCTCTCTTCATTGGATAGAAGCCCATCCATTCCATAAAGGACAGGGAGAGGTTACGGAGAGGGCCAACAATGAATTAGGAAGAAACAGAAAATCTTAGGAGACAAACAACAGGTAAAGAGATTGGATCAGTAATTAAAAGCCTCCCAACAAAGAAAAGGCCAGGATCTGTAGTTTCACAGGTAAATTCTATGAACATGTAAGAAAAAATAATGCCAATCTTTTTCAAATTCTTTTATAAAACCGAAGAGGTGGAAACATTTCCAAACTCATTTTACAAGGTCAACCTTACCCTCATACCAATGTCAAGAAAGATGCTACAAAAAAGAAAATTATAGAATAAACACCTCTGATGAATTCAGATGTAAAAGTTGTCAACAAAATACTAGCAAACCAAATTCAACATTACATTAAAAAGATCATACACTACGATCAGGCAGGATTTATTGCCCAAATGCAAGGATGGATCAACAAACACAAATCATTATCAGACCAAAAATCATCTCAAAAGATGCAGAGTAAGTTATAACAAAATTCAACCTACTTTCATGATAAAAACTCTCAACAGATTAGGTACGTCAACACAATAAAGTCCATATATAACAAGCCCACAGCTAGCATCATACTCAATAGTGAATACATGAAAGTTTTACCTCTGTCAGGAACAAGACAAAGGTGTCTACTCTCTCCTCTTCTATTCATCACCATACAAGCAGTCTTAGCCAGAGCCATTAAGTGAGGAAAAGAAATAAAATGTATCTAAGCCAGAAAGGAACAAGTTAGATTGTCTCTGTATGCTGTTGTTGTTGTTGTTAGGTGCCGTCGAGTCGGTATCCGACTCATAGTGACCCTCTGTACAACAGGGGAAACACTATTGTCAGTGCTTCTCTGCTGTTCATAGGGTTTTCAATGGCAGATTGATTTTTGGGAGGGGGTTGCCAGGTCCTTCTCCCAAGCCTACAGCTTCTGGTGTTCCCAGGCGGTCTCCCATCCAGG